>QKQZ01008143.1:0-65852 GCA_003595255.1 Solenopsis fugax | reverse complement strand
AATATATTATATATATAATATATATAATATATTATATATAAAATATATATAATATATTATATATATAATATATATTTTAAGCATATATATAAAATTTGTATATCTTTATCAAATTTTTTTTTCAAAATGAATACAACTGTAGCAGCCAATTTTGCCGATATTGGCGAACTACAATTCACCCCATTTTGAGAACGATGCGCGCGATACGTGTTTTCCGAAGTCCGACTGCGTCGCGCTAACTCGCGAAAGAGTGCAACGACCAGTTTTACCGGAAATAAAAAAAGATGAGTAGAGGACACCAGAGGGTAGCGGCAGTAAAAGCCGTTTACACTACATTTTAATCGCGAGGAATCTGAACGCGTTTTGGGTAGTCATTGATGTACGGTTCCGCTGTCCTTGCTCTCCATCTTTTTTGTGTGTGCGTGCAAATATATCTGTGCGTGCGCGCATGTGTGTTTGTGTGGGCGTACGTGTGCTATACTGTGTGTGTGTTTTCTCCACCCCTCCACCCATTTTAATATTTTCGGCGCAAAAACCCCGGCGGACATGGCCTGCTGCCATTGCGTCAAAGGGATATTAAAACAACGGAACGAAATGCGGGATGTACAAAATGTTGATACTGGGCGAACTCTTCGCTTTCGATTCGGAATTTTGCGTGTCGATGATCGCGCTCAGGATGCCGAAAGTTTCACAAAAATGCGCGCACGTGAGGGAGAAAGAGACAAAGAGAGAGTTGGGTGCGAATAGTGAGCGTGCTGGAAATTTCAGCATTTTTGAATCACCGCTCTCCACGAGATTGAATGCTCGCAAATGTGAATTTTTTATTTTTGAGAACTGGTGCGGCTGTCGTGGGTGGATATAACTCCATAGAGACGTTAATCGCGTTGGGTTTGAATGAATGATTTCGAAGAGTAACCTATATTAAAATGAAAATTAAAATTATGTAGGAATAATCTAATATAGGGATAGAGGAAAGTAGAAGAACTCTTTTGATAAAAATATTATAAATACCATATTTTCAAATATATTTTGTCGTTGGAAGTGGTACGCATATCGAATGGTTAGTATATCAAAGAATCAAAATCAATAACATCATAAAGGACTGTAATATGATGTGGTAACCTTTTCGTTCAATATTAAAATGTTATTACATTTATATGATACATATTTCCCAACAGTCCTGCAATAAACATCGAATCCAGCCCTCGATGATATTCCATTATCGAATGATTTATATAGTTATATCATACATATTATAAAATATATTTGAAATAAAATAATGAATATTAATAAAATATTTCAAGCGATTATTTTTTCTTACTGTTATACAATTAAAATTTTGATGTTCAAAACGTACAGGTAGGTAAATAATCTTAATACAATTTTAATAAAATTAGTCACACAATTAAATTTGGTAATTCACATCTAAACGTTTCATGTTATATTACATGAAACGTTAGATGTGAATTACTACATATTACACGAACAGTACATTCAGTGATTCCATAATAAATACCGCATTCGTCACGGTGACATGTTTCATTAGCGATACAATTATGTACTGTGGACCGCGTAATCACATGAGCATCATCGTATATTTTCTTCATCGAATAATTCGGTAACACGAGCCGAATGTTTAATAATCACTCGAGGCTGAAAAGCCTCGTCGATGCGAGCGGATCACTGTAAAAGGGAAGAAGAGCTCCTCTCATCAGCATCGATTTTTCTCGTATTCCGTCATCTGCATATGTGCGTCAGAATCCTGCTGCCATAAATATCGCGGCCGTAACCATAAAATTCCGACGGCTTTTTCCCGTATCCAGAATATACTTCACACATTATATTTTATGCATCAAGTTACGTAGAAACGGCGTCGCTCACAGGTATACGCACGAGGCATCACTTGGCCCGATGCACCAGTAATGTCCATTTTCACCAATGTAGATTAACTTTAATTTGAGTTTAACTTATTCTTTATCTTTTTCTAATTTTTAGAACTAGGAAAGAATGAAGAATAAATTAAACCGAAATCAAAGTTAATCTAATTGGTGAAAATGGACATAAATGACATAACTGCGTCGATGAAGATAGGTATCGATACGAATTAAAGTTTAAGTCTTTCGACTTTCTTGTTTTTTTGTTTCAAGATTTGTCGATTCAGAAAGGTACGAAGAAAGTAAACTGATCGAGTGATACTAATACATAGCATGTATTAGCGTTGCAGATTGCTACTCTATTGTATTTTTTAAATTATATAGGGTGTCCCGAAATTTGTGAATTAAAATACTATAGCAAGAAAGTGCTCGAAAAATGAGGTAAAATAATTATTTGTAGATCTTTATTTATGCATTAATTTTTTAGATAAATACATGTACTAACTTGATTTTTCGAGAATTCTCTCGTTATATTTTTTGATGAATTTCAGAACACCCTGTATAATACCAATGGGAGTTGTAAATCCATGAGTGAGCTTCCTGTATTCGATAGTGCCCACCCGAATGTGTTTTTCGGTTCGAGGTCTATCGCTACCGAGCCGTTCAGCCTTCGGACGCCCGTCGTATCTCGTTTGCACGAGAACGACGGGGCTTAGAATTTCGCATCGAGCGTAGCAGGACCGGTAGCGAGAAAAGGCCTCGCATTTTGTCCCTGTTCTCTCCATCGCCTTCTATTTCTACTGCCTCTCTCGCTCGAGAGCTCTTTACGAATGCAACGGCGCGCCTGCACTCGCGCCTAACAGTAGCTCGATTTTCCGCCACCCTCCTCCTCCCATCGCATCCTCTCGCACGATAATCGCTTTTGTTTCTGTGGGGTTGCTCACAAATGTCCTTTCTTCGTTAACAATTGCGGGGATTAAATTGGTGGATATCTAATTGACGCCTGATTGACGTTGCTTTCATATCGCGGTTTATAGCGAAAATCCGCTATTGTGTTTCGCTCGTAAATGGTGACAAGCAGCAGGGATTGCAAAAGAGATTGTCAATCTTCTGCATGGATAACGAATGTATGATTTTGACAGTAAATCCTCGACAAATATGAAAGATAATCGTGTCCATGCAGCGTAAATTTCACTCGTTTTGTGCGAATCGCAACCGCTCTTAATTTATCTCTCGAAAACAGATAATGCTGATAATTATATAATTAATGAGATAATAACCCAGATATACTATTTTACTTTCGTGTACACAGAAAACGCTCCTAATGACACAAAAAAAAGCATTTCTCTTTAATGCTAATAAGAATGCTAATAAGAAAGAAGAAATTTCTAATTCTGTAATACTTAGCTGACAATTAATAATTCGCACGCAAAAGCGTGGGAATTCGCCTGCAGGAACGTAATGTTCCAGAACGTGTGGAATAAGTACGCCCGTATAAAAAGAGCGGAACGTGCAAAAATGCACCGATACGGGGCGCACACCCGTATCCGCGGCTCACATCGGCGCGTCTCGCTTAAGTGGTTAACTGTTAATTTTTTAAAGCCGCGAGAGCGTATCGAGCGATTCTTTCTGCGCAGCGAAAGAGACGCCCTCCGACGCTCGTTGTTTTCCAGCCATTTCGCGTTCCGGCCGTCCCATTCGTTTTTCGTCTCCGGGAGAGGGGCTCTTTACGAATGCATCGACGTGCCTAGCACGAGCGCATTCTAAAATGCACGCTCTATTTTCCCACCTTTCTCCTCCACCCCGCGCGATACGGAGCGGAGCATTTTATTTCGCGTCGAGGCTCCGTGCACGCATTTTCGCGATTTCCTCCCTGTTTCCCTCGTTTTTCCCTCATATTTGAATCGCAAGTACAGCACGAGTGAGACGCAACATCATCTTTATCCATACTTTTTTATACATTACACTGAGAGAAAAAATTGTAGTGGAGACAACTATAAGGGGACAATCATACNCAACTATAAGGGGACAACCATACAAATTTTGTTAATATTATTATAATATATAGTTAAGTGAACTATATTATAGTTATTGCAACTAAGTTTATGGTTAAGAAAACTAATAAAAAATAGTTGTTTAAAATTACTTTATAGTATACTACAACTATTTTTTATTAGTTCTCTTAACCATTAATTTAGTTGCAATAACTATAATATAGTTCACTTAACTATATATTATAATTATATTAACAAAATTTGTATGGTTGTCCCCTTATAGTTGCCACCACTACAATTTTTTCTCTCTGTGTAGTGTATCACCAACAGACATGAGATATTAATGAGTAAAGTTTATAACTGCACATACGTTTGTGTTAATGTACGGATACTTTTTTTAATTTTGTGAAATCGAAAAAATTAAGTAAATATTCCAGAACAAAATCCTCTAAAATTCGAATGTTCTTGGAAAAAAATATTACAATTGATAGATATTTTTATATTTTATTAAAATCCAGCGCTTTTAATCCTTTTCCTGCTATCCTGGGTATTTTGTGTCCGACCGATTCTTGTTCGTTCAAGTTTTTTGATTACTTTAGTTATTAAAGTATATATTACATTTTATTATTTTCTAAAATTAAAGTTTCAACATTTGTTCTAGAAATCTGCTGAAAGTACGTTCGTGAATATTTGAAAAATTTTTAACTATTTTAAATAGGTGATCATTTTGAGCTGTTGTTAAAATGCTTTTTAATAAATAAATTAAAATTCGAAATATTAAACTCTTTCTCAAGCCTTTCAATTCAATCGTTCGTTAATCAATTTATCGTCATGTTTGTTTCCGATGTATGCAAAATTTTCTTAGAATTGAAAAACGGCGAGGAGTCATATGAGTATCTGCATCTCTGACACTTTTCATATCTTTTTTGCTATTGGACGCTGCCTCTGTTCTGGTTTCGTTGCACCTGTTGCACGTCGCGCCGTTTGGTTCCAACAGACTCCGTTATTGGTGTCAACGAGTCGTTAATCGATGATATTCTGTGTACACTGAAAAATATGTACGGCACCTTATCGCATCATAAATCTTCGCGACTGATCAGTGAAAAAGCCAATTACTTTTTAAGTAAGTTATATCAAGGCTTTCGGAATTAAATTCTCGTTGTTGCTGAAAACTTGTCACAGCGAAGAAATTGGAATGTCTGAAGTTGTAAGGTAAAATTCTCGTAAACCCCCTTATTCAGACATGCGAATGTCAACAGCGAAATTCCCCGGTATGCTCACGGTATCTGAGGGAAGTTAACGATATTCATTGTTGGACAGGCTGATTGCAGCGCGCAAGTTGCGGAGCGGATGACTATACGGATACAACTGCACGCTGTAATCATAGGGAGTAGGTCGCGAAGACATTAACTCGCGCTGGTGCATCGCGTTGGCAGACCGCGTCGACCCACTTCCCTTCCTTTCATGCTTTCTTCCTTAAGGCAAAGCCGAAGACACTAACGAAGGCTCGGATGAATTTCATAACCCACGAGAAGTCCGCGAGGACTCTATTACGCTTCTCGACCGTTCCATTTTTTTTTTTCCTTTTTCCGCTTTCTTTTAGCCATCGTGCTCGTCCTCGCGCTAGGTCGCGCTAATTTTCGCGACGCGCCTCGCCGCTACCTTGTCTACTTTTTTCTTCTTACCTTCATGTGCTACATGCACATGCATCTTTTATACAGTTGCTAGAAAGCGTTGCTAAAAATAAAATCCTCGTTTGATCCTTTCACGTGCTCACTTTTTTACACAGGCGCCTTCGCAATCGAAACTACGTAATTAATTCCACGAATTCATTCCTTGCAATTACGAGACTAATTTAATCACGAGTACGGCGATACACTGTTTATTTCGAAAAAAAATGTAGTAAACGGAAATTGCAATTAAACGATCTTTAAATAATGCAGTTGTTTGTCAGTTAACTATATGTAATTAATAAACTATATCTCAAAGATAATGATGAATAAAATTTGTTTATATTATACATATTATTCAAGCATAATCACAGATTCGGAGTAACATAAAATTTATCAAAGTGTGTGAAATTTAACACTAAAAAATGACGAGACGTTGGAAATTTCAATTAACATTGTTAAGTAAATACTGAAGTCTGAAAGAGGTTAACAGCTTTTTGCTAATAATGATATCTGAATGCTAAAGTGAGTCAATCAGCAGGGTATCGATTTGTTAATTCGGTAGCGCGTTGAATAAGCTATTCGCTATGCCTCGTTTCCTATAGTCTCGGTTAGGTAAATGACGGTAAACCGTAAATACTCGCAGCATCGTCTAAGTTGGACCAAGAAGAGCGGATGAGGGGAACCAGCAGCCTCTCGAGCTAGTATCCGTTAACTCGAGTCAATTACTACAACAGAGAAGCATGGTTCGTTGTACACGAGGGTAAAGTGGTCTCTCAGCGTGCTTCAACTTTCAATTAACTATGGCACGACAACAAACAGACTGGCGATGACAGCTGAGATCCTAAATTCTCTCTTTTATTATCATATTACCGCTATTGCAGCTACGCGACATTATTGCATTGTATTGCATTACAGACACGGCAATAAATCGTACCTACGTTTTTCCTTTGGTTGATGCAATTTACAATTGTTGTCATAATAAATAAATAGTAATTTACTTTATTAATGTTTTTATAATGACGCTTCTATTTTTTTTTTAGCAATATCACATGAATACACTGAAAAAAAGACTAGTTATAACTACCAAATGTACAGTGAAATAGTATCAATTAAATATTTGATCAATGTAACCAAAAATAATTTTACTTTTCTAAATATTTATTAACTTATATCAGATTTGATAATACTTACTAAACATTTAGTAAAATAAAATTATCTTTGGTTATATTGACAAAATATTTAATTGATACTATTTCACTATACATTTGGTAGTTATAACCAGACTCTTTTTTCAGTGTATAAAGTTTCGCTAAGCTAATTATTTTGCGAGTTAATTTTTCTCACGGTATAAATGCAGTTGCATCCTCGTGGTATTATTTAATATTGATGCCCGCCGAAGCGCGACCGTATCAGTAGTTATATTGTGAGCTACCTAATTCCATGCGTCTCGAATAATTGCTCCCTTGTCCCGATTGGATGTGACTCGATCATTTATTAAGCGAACGCTAATAATTCATTGCGGGTAATTCGGAGCGTTCACGAACTCGCACGAATTGATGTTTGCATCCTTAATGCATTTCCACGTCGCTCCGGTGCACACCGGCTTAGACGCGATTTGCGCTTTGCGGAAACTCCGTGTAGGTAGTTTACGAAACAGGGGCGCTTCGTATAGCTCTCCCGTGAAGGCTGCTGCTGCTGCTGCTGCAGCTCGATGTAGGTCGCGCGTTAATGACCAGTGCGTAGCGACGAATTCAATTGAATCGTCGGTTTCGCAAGAAACGAGGATGCTACGCGTGCGAAGTCCCGCACAATGCGCAATGACACAATCCTACCTGTTATCCGCAGGCCTGTAATTGTAAAAAATTCAGACTTTATGAAAGAGAGCAGTCCACCTGCAAATTACCTGACGTAGAATAGACGTTGTTTACTTATTCGCCGTTTCTCTCTCCTTTTTCTAGAGCTTGATTAAAATTAAATCCTTTAATTTTTCAAATAATTTATAATCCTCAGAAACTATCGAGATTTTTTTTTTTACCGGAGAAGAATGTACTGCGGTTTACGGAAAGAATTTGTAGTTGAAAAAGAACGTGGGGAACATCCCCGACATCTCGTATATCAACAGCGGCGGATTAGAAGCGACGGCCTTAATAAATCGGGGGCAACCTCGTCAGAGTTGGACGTGACGCGACGTATCGTCCGAACAACACTCGTAATTTAGGACGGATCAAAGGTGGGTCGGGGCGGTTAAGGTTCGCAGAGGACGATCGGTCAGCAGGTCCCCCCAGGTGTCAGGTGGTACCCGGCCGCTCCAGACGCGCCGAATCACCAGCGGCCGGCCAGTTGCCATCATTTCCACATAGGAAGCGACTAATGTCCTCGCTCATTTCCCACGATATATAGGCGGGCGCCGCATCGATTCTCGAAGCACCATCCGCCTGCCCGACGCGATATTAATGTTTAACTAGCGCGATCGTGTGCCTGATACATTACCGTTGCTCCCGGGGTTGAAATTGTTGCGCGCTGCGCTACACGCCCGTTCCACGGTGCTACACGTTACGCGAGAGGACGAAACATGCGAATTGCAGAGTTTGTCGAACGCGCGCTGCTGTTATTGCGATACTATCGTGCGTCGAATTGTCTTCTATTGTTGGCTCGGCGCTTAATTGGACCGCAATGTTATTCGATATTTTCAGATATCTGCTACGTACGTTTCATATTCTCGAATTATTACACGACAATTTTTATATCTTAATTTTAATAAGGACGCCTTACACTGAGAGAAATGTTTGAATTTTGTAAAATCAACCAAACTTTGGTTGATTAGTGATCAAATGAATTTTAAATATATAGTTGTTTTGACCAAACAATTTGTAGTCTTAACCAAATAATTATTTTCATACAACAAATTACAAAAAGTTTTTGGTTTTTTTTTTTGTTAAATGTAACAAAGTTTTTGATACCAGTAACTGTAAAATTCATTTGATCACTATACTACCAAACGATTTCTCTCAGTGTACACGATAAAGATGCATTATTTTCGTACGATTGCACATTGAGAGATGTATGTTGTATACGGATTAGATTACCGTAATCTGACATCCGCGATGTTATCTCGAGCACTTCTCGTTACCACACATGCTGGACGCGTTGCAGCAAGTTACTCTCAGCATCCGTGTGCCGTGGGCAGTCTGTCAAATTACGGGGCAGGTACTTGAAGACAGACTCCTAATTCCGCTTCTAATAACCAGGGCTAGTCGTAAGCGCCCGGAAGCGCTTTGTACTGTCAACCTGGCGAATCGACCAAATGATGAACGCATCGCATGGGCAACACGCGTCCACCGTGGTCGCAAATATTTGCGAGAATATGAAGTTATATCATATTAATTAAAAAGGGTACAGATTTGTAATTTTACATGCACGTTAAACGTTTGTAGCACTTAAAATATTGCGAAATTCTAAATTTTGTTCTTTTATTCGGTTATACTAAAAAAAAAAGAAGGAAATGAAAGTTTGCAGAAACCGGGGTGTAGAACCCTCATACACCGTATTCCAATTTCTACGGCAGGCACTCGTTTCCCGAGCTTTTTCCACATTACACGCGGAGCAACAGATGTTTCTGAGCGAACTGGAGAAAGAGTGATGGCAAGGACAAGAGGGAGGAAGAGAAAGAGAGAGTTTTTGGCGTCGTTAAACTGGAGCGCGCGGAATCGTGCGAACTTTCGAGTTGTTGGGAGCGAATATTATTCTTATTTTATTCGCTGAGGGCGGCGAAAGCGGAAAATTCTGTCCGTACTTCGTGGTTGTTCGTGAACGAGCGTTTCCCAGTTCGACAGACAATGACCGAAACTCTCGGCGGAAAGCTTCTCGCAGATTCGCGTGAGAACGCTCGGCTCTCTCTCGTCTCGAAAAATTTCGTTGATTACACAATTCTGCGTATTCGAAAATTGAGAGACTTGGTGGAATATCATAGTGTGCCTGTGTGAAAATATAATTTTTACTATTTCGCGACCCTTCTAATTTAATACTGAAATATATTTCACGCTACTATAAGTGGAAAGTAATCTAGTTACAGAAACGAAACTTTAATTTACGGTTTTTTGAAATGGAATACTTTCACGTGATATTTCAGTATCAAATTAAAGTAGCTGTATGCTGCTTGTCGGGTTTCACAATTAATCTTTGTTATTGCAGACGTTGTTGAGAAAAATGGGAAAACGCGCTAAATCGTTGATTTGAAAAAAAAAACCAATTAAACGTTCAGGGCAGTAATTAAGAAACTATTAAGAAATTATATTTGTTGTGGTTGCAGGTTCGTTGGGCACGTCGGTATTCGACACGGATGTGTACCTCGTCGGGGCGAGCGGGGGTGTTTACGCTCTTTTGGCGGCGCATCTAGCCAACGTTCTCCTCAACTATAACAATATGGAGTTTGGGATAGTTCGGCTCATCGGCATCTTCGTCATCGGTAAGTGAACCCTACTTCCTCGATCGTCGGCCCGCAACCACCGCGGCCAATCCTATCTACCTTCGACCTGCCAGCTCGAATATCTCCGGTCGAACTGCTTTCAAGAGCGGCCACGATTGACCATTGGCGCCGATAGCACTGCACATTAATCGCATCTCTTATTCCTTATTAACTAAACATTACAGAAAAAAAATATCGGAAGTTAAAGTCTAAGTTACTGCGATATACGAAGTATCATTGAACAAATATTTCGAATAATATGATTACGGTAGACGAGATTTTTTTTTAATAATCTTATTATTACAAATTCACGATGCGGATAAAGGGGAATTAATTCTCATTGTCGGAGATAATATTTAAAGAGTTATAACATATTCGTGATGATGTAGATAAGAGAGGATTAATCCTCATAATGAAAAAATTGAGAGAAATATTTAAAAGAACTGAAGAGAACAGCTTCTGAACGGTATCTCGTCTTTCCACTAGTCTCTTTACAAAGTAATAAAGACCTTTAGAGTCGCGAATTTACAGACACGTCCTTAAGGATTAAAGTGAAGCGCCTCGGACCTCCGAGCAGAATACAATCTCAGAACTCGGCGCCTATGGCGACGTAGCGTAATAATAGCGCGATATTGGCAAAGACGTAGAACTCTAGTATCGAGGGCCCGTATAGCACGTAATCTGACCGCCACTGTACGTGCGCATTATCTGCTTCTAGTGGCCCTAGAGTCGCCTCAAATTCACCTCGACGGAGCCTCTCGAGTCTTCAATAACCTTGTTTAAGGGGTTGATTACCGTCAGCGCGGATTCGGATATCCGGTCGTCGCTTTCTCCCTCACTGTCTCACATTCTCCTATTCGCGCCGTTCCCAATATATTCGCATAGTTTCCATCCGCGGGTGGTAACAGCCCGGGCCCGTTCCGATCTACGCGCTTCGACTTGGATTACATCGTAATCCCAGCGCAAGAGCTTGACGAGCGAAGTAGAGCTTGATCGATAAACGTGCTCTCTCACGACGTAGAAGCGGGTCATCCGTTCAGCCGCGAATGCAAATGACGTTCTCGCAGGAGTCTGCGACGCCGACGTGGCGAGGTGTCTCTCCCCTAATGTCTTAAGACGCGAAGAAAATGCGCCACTATCAACTGCAATCAGAACTCTGTGAATGAATTTAAGATAGAGACACAGATTTGAATTTTTATATCTCAGAAACATTTTTGAATGTTAACAGTTTTTTTTAATTAACGTCTATGGAAATGGGATTAATTACAGAGATTATTATCATAATCATTAATAAACATCAAATTTGTCAACTAAATTAACGCTTTAATATTTATTTTTTCACGATTGCTTTCGCTTTTATTTATTGTCGTTTGGTCATTCGATTTACTCTATTTGTGCTTCGATATTTGCGTTTCGGTACCTCTTCTGAACTTTTCTCGTTTTTTACCTGCGGTAAGAGCTGGAAAACGCAAGAGAGGAGCCGCCGTTATTCTGAAGTTTTAATTAAAAGATAGGTGTGCTCACCGCGGAGAATTTTCGCCGACGTTGGGATTGTTTGCCACGAGAAGAACAGATGGCTGTTCCGTCAAATTTTCAAGCGAGCACAATGTCGTCGCTCGTGTTTATTGAGCCATCAAAATCGCGCCTGAGCAAGCCTAATTGAAAATTGAAGAAGAAATGCGATGCTCAAAGATTATGGAACAATAGCTGCTCGGAGTCCATCTCGATTAAAAAAGTTGACGGAGAAAATTGGAGGGAATTGAATAAATTTTCATGCAACGAGGAAATTTTAATTATATATAGGTAAATGTAATTTAGATGGAGATCGTGGCGTATAATTAAGCGAAGTCCTACGGAATAATCGTATATTGACAATGATCAATTTTAATAATGAAATGGATGAGGTTTACAAATTATTCAACAATATAATAATGCATAATATTATCTAGCTTATATTGACTAAACTTTTATCTGACAATTTCATCAAAGGTGAATTATAACTGAAACGACAAGCAGCATAGAATCGGTATGGAAATGAAGGACGTAGCTTGTGATGAAAAAAACATGTTAATAGAATATTCTATAAAGAATATACTCTTATACTGAAACTCATATACTGATTGCAGTCGAGAAAATAAAGTTAAGAGAGCGGATAGACGGAAAAGCTCGGAAAGAGTCCAGCTTTTGTTACTTCAAGAGTTGTATAACTCAACCTTGCTGTCCAAGTTAAACGGCAACAGTGACGTAAAGAGATCGCGTTTGAGAAGAGAAAGAAAACAGCATAAAGGATGTACATCAGAACAAAATCGTACACTTCTCCTCAAAGTTATAAATGTCTCAATAAGTTTGGAATTGATTTCTCGTCAACGAAAATTTTTTAACGACCTATTATGATCGGGAAGTGTAACATATTTAAATTGAGAAAAATGGCCAAATGGTCGAAAGCGGATCTCAGTGCTCAATAATAATTTTCTAGGTGAATTTATGTGCATTTACAAGTTCCCTGAACTGCCGCATGTTTGCCGGACTTTTAAAAAACCTTTTAAACTTAATTGCAGAATTTATAAATAACAAAAATGAAGTGCATCTTTATGAAACGATATATGTAAATTCTTTTTCTTTTTTATTCTATTGTAAATCATATTGATTTAAAATTAACACACGAAAATTAATTGGGAAAAGATTTTGATACAACATTGTAATTATAAGAATTTTAAAGAAAATGATGTACTTTAAAGTTAAAGTACCTTAAAGCTAAAGTAGAAATCTTCTAGAAGAGTAAGATCTTATGAATTACTAATAACGTCTGAGAGAGCTTCTAAAAGAAATGTAATAATTTGCATTTATTAAGATCAAAAAATTTCGAGGATGTAGATTCGCAAAAGATGAAAATGCTTAATAGGTTTCGAAACTGAAGATTAAAGTAGATCCGCACAAAGCCCCATTTCTACATTAACTAACGAAGAGGCAAATTTCTTAAGGGAATACAACGAACTTACATAATCATCGACGATGGTTGCAGACGTAGAAAAAAAGCGCTGAGAAAGCTGCAGGAAAGCTCTTCTCTCGACGACACTTCGAGAGCTTCTCAAAGCTCGCCGTCGGCTCGGCTCTTCGTGGCATCCTTACTTTTTTCGCTCTACTCTCTTTCGCTTTCTTATTTCTCTTCTTGTTCCTCTTATGCTCTCCTTATCGCTTTACTATGCACCATTTTCATCGGTACTTTCAGGGCAGACAGCCAGAAAGGATTCTAAAAGAGAACACGCGACGATAAGAGCATTATTTTCTTCCTTTATTTTTCGACTTTACTACGTCATTTTAAATTAATCTATCAACCTGTTTATGTCTATTAGTTTTGAAGAATATAATTTTACTAGGTTAAAAAATAATAATAACAATAGATTCTGATTTCTCTCAATTTAAAATCCGATAAATAACATAATTGAAGTCAGCGTTTATAAATAAAATTTTAATTGAGACACGTGTGAAGAAAACGTGTGTGAGGCCCTAAAACATGCTTAATAATTCTAAGCAAGTAATAATAATAACATATTGCCTTTTTCTTTCAAATAAAAGTCTCGATATTTCTGATTATAGCTAGCGCCGACGTGGGCTTCGCGATCTACGACAGGTATGCCGCGGAGCAGATGGGCCCGCCGGTGTCGTACGTCGCCCATCTGACGGGCGCCCTGGCGGGCCTAACGATCGGCCTCTTGGTACTGAAGAACTTCGAGCAGCGGCTGCACGAGCAGTTACTCTGGTGGGTTGCCTTGGGCGTCTACGCCGCCTGCACGATCTTCGCGATCATGTACAATCTGATGCACCCCGACTATCCATGACGCGAGGTCAGCTTCGCGTACGGCCAGCCGAGGCACACGTAACGCGAAGCTGATAGCCCTTGGAAGAAAAAGAAGAAGAAACGAAGGAAAGGACGGGAGAGACCGTCGTCGTCGTTGAGCAATGTCGAAGGAGATTTTCAAGTATCGCGGACTCTCGATAGCACGCTCGACCGTGAACTGAATCGTTCCCGGAGCACCAAAAGCGAAGGATACGTAAGGAACGAGAGTTACGCGTCGGCAGTCGTTTTCCTCGAAGAACGTGACTTCGATCACCTTCCGCGCGAAAAGGATCACATAATAGTTTCATAGCACATATATTTTTTCTTCCAAGCCGGCCTGTTCGCGCGTGACAGTCGAGAGAAACGACAGAGAGCGCTTGTCGAAAGAAGCGAGAAACGAGCGAAGAAATATTATCTATTATTGATTAGAAATTCTAATGAGTAAGAAAATTTCAAATGGAAGCGCTAGTGATCGGCAAAGGCAAACGCGGTGTACTTCCGGAAGAAGAGAGGAACGCGTAGAAAGAAGAAAATTGAGCGAGTGTCCTCGTTACGTTTCATTTTTCCCGCTCGATAAAGCAGTAGTCCGCGTCCGCCCCGCAATTCCGCGAAAGCTTCTTCAACGCAACGTCAGGACTACTTCATCACGGAGGAATGCGGGCAATTTTGTGAGCGGTGTGTAATCATAAAAAAAAAAGGAGCAACTGTTAGGCTCATGTTCTCCTGCCATCAGCGGGACGAGGAAACGTCATTGTTGGAAGATGGGCATCCTGAGCCACGATAAAATGTCTTCGCGTGTCATTCTAGGGAACGACGGAGCATAGCGCACGGAAAAGTTACGGATAATATTCTTCTTCGTCGGTCTCCGGGAAAGAGGAAGTCGCGTGATCGCGAGACTAGTCGTTCAATCCCGTGTCGTCGCGCGCTCTTCCGTATTCTGAAGAAAAACCAAAGAATCGAGTTGGATTACAACGAGGTCGGCCGGCTACCCGGAAAAGACGAAATCTTTCAGGACGGAGGCATTTTTATCCAAGCCTGAACAAGAGAAATTCTCACGGCGTTCGTTTATTTCCGCGTAATATTGGCCGCAATCGTCCTCGGAAAAACCAAAGAATCATACTCGACTATGTGGACAACACTCGCTGTCCTTTGTCGCGTTGCTGAAGAAATTTCTTTGCTCGGTGACGAGAAGAAGAAAAAAAAAGGAGATGATGATAGAAAGAGTAAGAAATTGGACAACAGCGAGGTAAAGCAACAGAGGAGGTAAAGAGGAAACAGGAGGACTTAATGGCTCCTTCGCGGTCGATGAAACATCGTACAAATGACCGCGACGAAGAGGTACGAAGATGATGAAACAAAAACCGCGGTCGAGAAAATTGGTAACCATCGACGTTCCTCTCGAAATCCTCTCGAAACATTCGACTCGCGAGACGAATTTGTGGACGTGGACGGAAACGTAGAAGAGCAGAATGCGTCGAGTTTCATGATGAAGAGCTCGTGCCGGTGGGAGATTTTTTTTCGATCGAGATGAATGATTAACCGCGAAGAAATGTTACAGAAGAGAGACAAATTACTAATTGATCACTAATTTGATAACGTGAGGAATACTGCTAACTGAATCGCGCAAATAATTGTGAAGTATTCGTGGAAAACAACGTGAGTATCATTTATTAAACGTATATATAATGATCTTTTTTTTTTTTTACATCAATATATTTGATAGAAGATCCATTTTTGATGACGCTTTGAATTGTCACGAAGCTATGAATTAATTAGAATTTATTTCGTATTTCTCAAACTTTTGTAGTCGAATAATTAGACGTTACTACTGTTTTCTATAGATGCTTCACAAATATGCACAATTATCGAGTTTATGTATTATATATTCTTTATGCGTGTGAATTCGCGAAGAATCTTTCAACTAACACGAAGATTCGCTACTATTCGGACATTTATTATCGCGTATAGATAGATCGATCACCATAGGAATACAAATTCATCGAGTCATGAAAAAAAATTCATTCAAACAGCCGTTGCATTTTTCCCGCGTCATCACGTTATAAAGTCTCCAGTGATTGACGCGATGAATCTCGCGTGCACAAAAAAAAGACGATTTTATTTCCGCGCTTGTGAAAATCAAAATCGCCTTCGAATCGCAGTGCGTCTCGAAACGCGTATTGCATCATTGTAAAGAAATAAAGACTATTTAATATTGCAGAAAGATAATATTTCGAGATAAGCATTGGACTATCAAATGTGTACATAAATCAAGCATCGCTTCGTTTCGATGTGCACTGCTGTTCGCGCGGTCGTGATTTTCGCGAGAGCTCTCGCGAGCTTTCCGCATGATGGATGTAATGGCGCGCAATGTAACGGCGATCTATGACAAAACATACACCCGGCCGATCTGTCGGTCGGTTTTCAGTCGCTAGTCCGCGCTTTCGATAGCGACCGCTCGTTAACGTCCTCGCAAAATCCCCCTGACGGCGCATCTGCCTGCGTGCGCGATCATTAACGCGCATTAATTGTACACCACTGTAAATACTTGTGTATATATATATATATAAGTATAGAGACTCTGTGTGTGTTTGCGTGTGTGTGGGAGCGTTTCAAGTAAAGGAGGAGGCGCGAGACACAGCAAAGAAGAAAACCTTAGAAGAAAAAGCGGAGAAGAGAGTTCGAGTCGGGTCACAGTCTAGTCGTTTCGCGTCGTTGTCGTAAGTATATACATATACAAATATACATATTGTATTTAAATCGGAGAGCGAGAGAAAGAGAGAGAGAGATAGAAAAAGAGCCGCACATTCATTACGGGAGAGCACACGCTTAGTGTACATAGTCACACGCGAGACACATGTTCCTCACCTCTAATTTATCATCGTGTCATCGTCTCATCGTGTCTTCGGAATCAGATCGTGCGATTGCCGCCCGCGTGACGTGCGACCTAAACGATAACTGAGCCGGCGATGGCCCATATTCCCGATATGTTTAGCGTTCATTCGCAGCTAGCTCGATGAGACGGGTATTTTTCACCGCGCATTTAGCCGTAAACGTATTATTCGATTTCTAGCGAGAAAAGATATTTATTTCGACCTCTATCTTCGCTACATTGAACAATTACAAGTTAAAGTAGTGATATGCTACAAGTCGTTTTCACAATCACAATAATGATATGAATTAATAAAAAATACATTTTTCATTTTTTATCATATTAAAAAAAAAACAGAAATTAGTTTATTTGTAGAGTCACAAGAAAGTGATGTATCGAAGTAACTGAGGTTACAGAAGGGCTTGTCTTTGTTCCCCTCAGGATATGGAAAGTCTAACTTTGCCTGACGGCTCATTTAACGTGAATGCGCGGTGACTGATAAAGTCCAAAATCGGAAGCTAAACGCGGCGCTGAACAAAGTTCGAATACTGCGAGCCAAAGTCTGTACAGTAGTTTGGATAGTGTCGCGGTATGTGTCTCTCTACTATTTAGGTGTATAGGTTGTTCGTTTGTCGACTTAGCCCGACGCACTGCCTATTTTGTAATACGACTTAGCGCCGTGCGCGCGCCTTTCGTTTTCCTCAAAGTCCGACGTTCAATATACGATTTCACGTGTTATATAAGTTCCGCTAAATGTAAATGGCCACATTTTTCGTGCACCTCTCGCGAAATACCGGAAGGGGAAGAAAAACTCGTTTGATTTCGCGTATGTATGTGTTCTTGGGTAACAATTAATTAGCGATTATGCGATCATATTCTTAGCGACGGCGCGCAAATCCTATATCCCGCGAAATCCTGCATTTATTTTTCGTGAAAAGGGAACCAGCTGTGTGTTGTCCGCGAATCCCACACGTGTACGAAGCCAGTTCTTTCCGATAGTTTTTGGGACTTTTCCCCGGCTCTGGGAAACCCCACGCGAGTGCCACGGAATGAAATATATGAAATCGTCAATTAGTCGACGATTGAAAATTATTTTCTCATATTTACGCGAATTAGGGTAGCGCACTTAAGGTTCAGGAGAAGAAAAAAAAAACTCGAAATTCTGCCCGGCAAGTTCCTCCTTGTTTCGACGGGGATCAAGCTAATGTATTATTATTTATGTTGCACTGGTAAGGTGTAATAGCGCTAATGTACGATACCAAATAATACGTAAGATTAGTATGAAATAATATATTATTTTTATTAATATTATTGTTAATACCACATTGCTATCGCATCTTTCGTGGCACCAAGGAAGCAAGTAATTTTTAGTTTAGCTGGCATGGCCTCAATGACGTAAGGTGGAGTAGTAGTCCTCGGAGAAAAACAGAAAGAGCGACGAGAGGACGCGAATCGAGCGCGAGCGAGAGATCAAACGAGAGTAATTAACGATGCTAGTCAATTAGTACCCGTGAAGGCACCTAACGCCAGAACCTATCTTAAGGTACGACGGCTATGTAACGCGCTTTAAGGCGTTGAAAGAAGGTCGAGATACCGATGACGCTAGAGAAGAAGAAGGGTGACAAAGTGGAAAGGGAAAAAGAGAAGGAGGTCGAGGGGCCTAAGGAGGTTTAAGGATTTGAGAACACTGAAAGAGCGAGAAGAGGACGCTGAAGAGCGCCCAAAAGGTGGTTGCTCAAAGAGTCGAGGAGACGAAGAAGAGCTTCGACGGTTGGCTGGCTGGCTGGGGCTGTGTCAGTCGACAAGTATGCACTTGGCGGAAAAATGCAAAAGGGGAGCAAAAGTGACGTTCCTAACAGCGGACGCCCGTATCACGCACGTGCACGGTTGTAGATGCGATTATTATCGGAAGTATCACACGTACGGGGCTAATGTTTTCAATTGCCGGCGGAAATATATATATATATATATATATATATATATATATACACACACACACACTCTTTATTAAATGTGAAACCGAGATCATCTTTCATAAATTTAACATTGAAAAAAGAGTTTGGTAACAGCTACCAAATATGAGTTAAATAATGCCAATTAAATATTTGATTAACATAATCAAAATTAATTTTACTTTTCTGAATATTTAGCAAATTTTCAGTAATATTTACAAAATATTTGGAAAATATTTTTTATTATATTAACTAAATATTTAATTGGCATTATTTCATTCAACATTTGGCAGCTATTACCAAACTCTTTCTTCAGTGCACAGTTTGATTACGAATGACATTCTAGCATACATAATAACTAATAAAAAAAGGCTGAAGTAAATGATGTGAAATTTAATTCATTAATATGTAAGAAATTAACTGATTTACTTAAGTTACTGAATAAATCAAGTGAAGCGAATTAAGAATTTTACCTTCTGTGCGCATATTTATTATTAGGTAATAAATGTTGCTTCTATTGTTACATAAATAAATATAAATTATTAAATGCAGAGCAAAATTATTGAGTTTGCGCCGATAAATCGAACGTGATTTTCGTTATGTATATGCAGCCTTGTTAAATATTTAATTCGATTTGCTTCATAAATGCGGCAACGATTTGAGTTCTTTTGAAGTGGTGCGGACCTTTCATAATGCTCGATCGATGCGAGCTTCCATTAATTACCATCGTTGTTAACAATAATTTATGCATCGATGAAATACAGCCCCAGCCAAAAAGAGCCGCTTTCCCCAGGAAAATCGAACAGGTGTCGATCCATCGGCTATTAACATCCAACGGGGAAACATATAATTTAGAGACTTCATCCAACATTTATGGCGTATGATTTCCATTTTATTAATCCGCCGTCGGGTTAAATGACGATGCCAAAGAGCACGCGCGGCGCATAATTATTTACACACTCTCGTAACTCGTACGTGGAAATAAATTATACGTCGTCCGAAATCCCTCGCGTAAATGACCCGCGTAATGTGTGTACCTAAATATCTCGAGATGGTACTTCGTTGATTGTACACCTGACGGCGCGGGGATTGAAACTCGCGTGAGGAGAAAACACGTACGTATAAGTGACCCTTGGAAATTGCCATTACATCGACACATTTTGTCAAGAGGATTCTCCTCGAAACTTTTTTTCAACGTCTTTATTCTTTTTCTGAAGAGTCTCATAAACGAGATTCAACGAGCAAACGTCAAAGTTGTTTCGGAATCGAATTTTCTTATCGGCACACATCTGTCACCCTTCCAAAAGCGTCATCGGATTTCCGGTCCGGATATCCAGCGAGCTCGAAAGAAATGAGAAAAACAACATTCGGGAAACAGCGTCTCGCTCGAAGCTATCTGGACTTTAATTTACGCTCTGACACTCGATCCGCGCCCGAAAGCTCGAGCTTAGAANTTTTTTTTTTTTTTTTTTTTAGTTTTATTTGAAAGAGGGCGGTGCGCAATCCGCCCGAGCGCGTGTAAGAATTGCGTATGCGTGTGCGTCCATGCGTGTTAATATTTAAATCAAATGGAGATGCGCGAATAATTAATGTATGTCCGCGACGATCGAGGATCGTGAAGTCTACGATGAAGCGCAATGATTAAACTCATTAGCTTAATTCCGTATCATACGTATCGTAATCGTTCCTACTTTAGTTAATTTCTCTATAACTCTGTGATTTGTATTTAAATGAGTATTACCACAAAATTACGATACGCCGCCGTCGCTTCTTATACACATATATGTGGGATGAGGGTCGGGATCGAACCCACGGCCTGCTGACTACGAGGCAGTCGCTTTCATATAAAGCCACGCATTATCCCATATATGTGTCTATATTTATATTTATATATATATATGCATATATATATGTAAAATGTGCATCTCTTTTTCGAAGTCGTCTGCAGAGAGATATGTTTCCTAGAGCACATTTCTCTATACCTCGGAAATTCGTTTGATACGAAACTATTCCGGGGCAAACTTTCTCTTTGCCGGCCGCTTTTTACGGTATAGTTCCGTTCAAAAAGTAAGCCAATGAGTCAAGTGCGTTAAGCTTATCACGATCCGGACATTTGAAGCGAGGATGCTCGTGAATCTGTTATGTATCGATATACGTCAATCGAAACAATCGCATAATAATTTATAATTTAATTTATTATTGTATTATATATAATATATACATGTTGTTATTATTTAATTAACGTGAAAGGACGCGTGAGTGTTTGTGTACAAAATAGACCGAGAGTGCGTTAAGAACCGATATATTTTAATGTTATATTTTGTTTTTTTTTTCCTTCTTGCGCCGGTATCGAATATAGCTGAAGCGATACATAACGGGTCCAGCGGAAAGCGGCGCGTGTTTTATCCCGTACCGTTTTTTAGTCCCCTGACTATGCGATCTTCGATCGAGTGATTAAGCGATCGGCTGAAAAGCGCGATCCGTTAATTTTTATATTGTGCGTGTCACACTGTCATTACGTATTATTTATTGGTGAAAGTGGAGGGCGTCCCTTTCGCGGAGATACCTCCCGATCTGTCTGTTCGTCATTTCGTTTTATTTTTAATTAGCTCGCTTAATACAGCAAAGGCGCGCCGCCGCATCACAGACGCACCTGCGACCCCGGCAACACCTGCGACGGTCGACAATTTCGGTGAGACCAGCGTTCGCTTGGGATATTTTCTGAAATTTCATCATTAACCCACAAACGTATTATTAGCACTAAACTTACATTAATTTTGCGAACGCACGCAAAATATTAAATGTCGTACGAATCTTCCTAATTAATCCTACGCAACGTAGAAAAATTATTACGAAACGGAAAATATAGTTAATACCGTTCGGCAAAGACATTTTACGTTCACGATTAAGTTACCATTGGTTTATCAACTTTCTGTATGCGACTTTATGTAATTAATGAAAACTATACGACTGCTATAATTGATCGTAAAGTTACCAGAGTCAAAAATGCGAGTATGTAAACTTAAATTAGTGAGTTAATCAAAGTAATCGTCAAAAGCTTATGTTCGAACGACGATTAAATGTAAAACTGCGAACAATTTTGTGTAAATATGTTCGAGCAAGAGTAGTGGTCGTACGAATTCTGTTCTGCAACGAATGCTCTGCGATCGGGCTCTGCGAGATGCCCGATCACGATAACGATAAGGTCCAAAGACCCGCAAGATGGACTACATGAATACACAACTGATTTAGTAATAAACTATAGTAACATTAATAATTTATATTATATATGAACAGTCACAACTGTACACAAGCCAAAGAGGTGGAACTAGTAAAAGAGAGACAGAGAGAGAGAGAGACAGACAGAAAAAGCGTATGTGTGTGTGCGAGAGAAGAAGAAAAAATTTCAGGCATTTAATATTAATTGCCTTCATCGGATGTTATTTATCATTATTCATCAAAGCATCGCCATTGTCATTCTTCACCATTTGTCATTGTCGATAAATTAATTATTATTCTTATAATTATTGTCATCATTATTGTATCATTATATATATATACATATATATATATTGTACAAAACGTGATAACTACGAATCCTCGCTTAGATAAATCGCATAGTAATTTTCTGTACACACATTCGCCGCGGCAGAAGAAAAATACAATGGTATTTAAAACATTCGATTGATATTATTTTTTTATACCTGTATGACCAAACGAAGAGAGAATCTCATCGCAAGTTTAAAATGTAGATTACGAAAATTATGCGGTATTTTTAGCGGTACAAAAGAAGATAAAAATTCGTCAACTTTTAAATATCTGCATCTCAACAGTAACTGTTGTAAAAAAAATATGTGTCGCTTTGTTACTGTTGAAATAAAGATCTTTAAATATCAGACGACTTTTTAATATTTCCGATCTTTTTTCCATTTTTTTTTTACTCAATAATATTTTTTACATTTCAAAAAAATTTGAAAATAACAGTGAATCTATTACTTTTATACATAAAATAAAAGTAATTAATTTACTGATTTTCTGTTTTGTTTTTATGTAATGTTTTATAGAAAAAGAAATATTCTCTTATATTAATTATATAAACCATGATAAATATTGTATATCACTATACTATTACTTCTCTTATAAGAATCTTGTGTATTTGAAAAGAAGAAGTGAAAGGTAGAAATCTACCTTGCACACCTGCGTTATCGTCAGTTGATTCACTTGTTTTAGTATATGGTGAATACTGAAACTTGCAGCACAGAAAACTCGTACCATAAGCGAAAAAAGTTTGTTTATCGGCAACTGAGTATTTTGATTTTAATTTATTTAAAGAACATTATAATATCTTAAAGTTCCAAAATTGAGAAAATATCAAAAGAATATAATTAACAAGGAGATTTGTTATTTAAAAATTTCAAGAACGATTTAAAATTCCAAGAATTCTTCAGGATTTTGAATTACGAAAATCAATGTTTTGATAAGGAAAAAAATAATCAGTTAGGAGGCAGCGCTATCCAAAATTTTAAAAATTTCAAAAAATGTGATACAAAGAAGTCCTAAAATTTTAAACTTAGCATTTCAAATTATAAAAATCTTAAACATCGACAGAATATTAGAAAATCAAAAACAAAGCGAAGAAAATCAAAAGCACTCCAAATATTTCAATTTTTAAAACTACATTTCTTTTTACTTTTTCTATTTTTTATATATTATAAGAAGAACTATTGTTACACACATTACTTTAATCTCCCACATTAACGATCTTGTATAGAAGTTTGCGTTACTGTCAAAATTTAGATGATTAATTCATATTATAATATATTTAATTTATTAACTATTATTATCGGACATTATGTTTTATAAAACATGTATCTCGATAATATTCAATTTTTATTGAAAACTATATTAACTGATTGTATAAAGATTTCTTACCGACGAGGTTGAATATACTTCTAGCGCCATGTAAAGGGAAACTTTGTGATCTGCTGTGATGGTACAATTCTCAGAGGCTCACATTTGTAAGTACGGAATTAGCAATTCTGAGATATCCAAGTTTATTCAATATCTGAAGATATAACTACATAATCTCTTAATAATATAAGTAAATAAAGAAATATGAATATTTAAATTATTTATGCTTATTTAGAAACATGCAAAACTAATATAACATTAGTTATATAATTGAAACTTAAGATTATATATACATATATACACATACTAACAACTGCTTAAAGATTTCTAAATTCTTCAAATAAAGACAATTTTTAAACAATTTTTCATATTTTTATTGTTACTAACAATAAGTACATTTTGTTTCTTGTATTTTGGTAAAACAACTATTCTTAATGAATCATATAAATCTAAAAGATAATTTGTTATTGTAATATTTTTCTGGAAATATAAATTGAATATAAAGTAGATTGAATGTAAAGAGAGGATTGAATTAAATATTGATTAAATAATACATAATTTATGTAAGATTAACGTTTATTCATAAATGTACATACAGAGACTGCCAGCCAAATTTATATCAATAAATACATGTACACAATTAATTACTCTCTTCAGCGGATACTGTGATTACAAATTAAACAAAATATAAAATTATTGTGGAGTTTCTTCGATACGATGAGTGCAGAAAGAGCGCAGCGACGAGACACGTTTGTTCAATTAATAATTTAGCAATACATTTTTTCATATACTGTAAATTTTTATAAGTACAATTCCAGTAAACAGATAAATTTATTTTCGTACAAATGTAGCATGTTAAACTTACAGCACTGAATAAGTATAGAGTGAATTAATTACTATACAATAAGTACTTGACATGAATTACTCGTAATTATTCTATGTTTTCATTTTATTCGAGAAACTCTTAACATGTTATTTCCAAAATTCCACGTTCGTTAGAATTATTAGAATAAAATACAAATTAAACAAATTATTGATATCTCATATAAGCGCATGATATCCCACAAATCGCTTTTATCCGTTTTATTCTTTATAAATTGCCGTAAATAATTCTCCGATGATCATATTAATTAAAAATTTTTCGTAAAATGAAAGGCATTTGTACAATAAAAAAAAAACTGAAGACACAATACATAATCATAGAAATAGTTTGACGTAATCATAGAAATACAAAAGATTGGCAATGAAATGTATAAATTAATAAAAAGAAAACGATTAAAAAACAGAAGAATAGATTACAAAATTACAATTCTAAACTCTTATTTCGGATGGTACTCGGTTAAAAACTAACCAAAACGTAAAATACAAATATACATTTATAAAAAAATATCGTTCGTACATTGTAATTTTAGTTAGGAAAACATCACGAAGTTTCTCTTTATTTTGACACGATTGTAATGGATTCTCTAGGATCATCCGAGAACCAAAAATCGCCACGTGGAAATCTCACGTCCCTATTTGGCACGTGTCTCGTCGGCTCCGCGACGGGAAGTATAGAAGGAAAGTGTGTGCTGATATGATGCTGATGGACGATCGCGTGATCACCACGTAGGTGTCGGCTGACCGCGATCGCTTTAGAGGCGAATACCGCGGTTGGTGCTGGCCACGTAGTTGAGCAACTCCTCAGAGTCCTCGCAGACGAACGGTTTCTCATGGTAACACGCGACGTCATGCCAGGCGATGCCGTCGTTGTAAACGTTGTTCAGGACGGACAGGCAGGACTCGTTGGTACCGTTGATATCATACTCGGCGTTGTCTGGCTGCTTGACCTTCTTGTGGCCGGTCTGCGACCATGGGTTGAAGCCCCAACCATTCGGCACCTGGTTGGTGGGTGCCATCTTCTCACGATTCGCCGACCAGAACCAGCCGTACAGGGCCTTGGGCTCGAGGTCAGGTCGATTTTCGCAGCCCTTGAAGTCGCAAAGACGTCCAGACGTCCAAATGTAAGGAACGTCGTCTGGGGAAAGAAATAGATTTTGCATGAAATCGATTGCTCATCGAAAAGATGCTTCAAATATTTCCGACGTAGGTCTAGCAGTTTTAAATTAGAAATTTTATTCATTTTTTAAAATTATAATTCGAAAAAGTTTGTAACCGAAATTATCTCTAAACGATTTATTAAATGATTATATTATTAAACGTGATTATTCGAACTTGAGTACACTCTCGGTTTTAATACTATTTAGAAACCTCAAGGCTGATGTACATTATTAAGAAGAAAGAAAAAGCGTTTTTAGACATAACCAGCAACTCTGACTTATAATTTTTTATTAAATCGAAACAAAACAATGATTATAGAGAAAGCACCCCAAACTGTAATTCAATGTACGAACTACGAGTAGGAAAGTATAAAGGTTCCAAGAGTGTAATTAAACGAGATAGCTGGTCACGTAGTATTCTTGAGCGAAATTAACTTGGTGCCATTTTACTTTCGCCGGACTGCAAAAAGATTCATGCACCGTGCGATGCTGTTATATAAAAAGATGAGAGCCTCTAGCCTCAACCCACTTCAAGACCCCCGCATTACCTTGAAAACTGTCGTTACACTCACCGACTCATCTCCCACGATTCCTCGTCGTGATGAATATCGCTCGTGATGAGCAGGTATCATCACGATTATGATAATTGCGGTTAGAGGCGACAGTGAAATCCGACAAATGTTCCGGCAATTTGTATTAATTCGTGATTACTGCTTATTGAATTTCCGATCCATGCGATCATGATTGACATTGCAATTTAACTTTCATAGGTCGTCGACGAATCTTCAATCGATATTATTTCAATTTTGAATTAGCAAATGTTTAAAATAACATTGGGTTGTCTGCGTCGTTAGATGAACTTTTAATCGTCTTTTCTAATCGAAATTTTTTATTAAATTGCGAAATACAAATTACAAAAGAGAAATATTTTTAACGGCTAGATATATCGACAACCATTTATTACAACTTGCACAATCATTCAAGTTCAAGAAAGTTTCTAATGTTAAAGGAAAACCGGAAAAGAATCAACGTACACTAACAAAAGTAAAAGTAGCTAATGGGTAGCGTGGGTAAGACCCTTTGGTTAATTGCACTTTCGGTTCTCGGATGCGCTTAAACGCATCGCGCGGCGTCCGAAAGGTCGTAATGAAAAATGGGAGAGGATAACGGGGAGCATCGTCGTTAATCATCCGAATCGAAGACGCGGTGATGTTCCACGTCGGGCCGCTTGTTTCGAAATACTGCCGAATGATTATCTCGCGTGGATGAAAGTTGCCGTGGTAAATCGCTGTGTCGGTGACGATATTTATGACTCGCTACCATCGTCACCATTACGGTTGTATGCCGTGTGAAAACTTTCTAAGGCCATTCTGTCAAAGGGACGAGTGAATTTACTCTTTTCACGAATCGAATGAACTCGAGAGAGAATTTATACTCCTCCGCTCGTGTGCTCGCGTTGCGATGCATTTATAAATTACAGGGGAAATAAAAAGAACGGAATACGTTAAGCAATGCTTCGTGTTTGCTATCGATCGAGAGGTATAATCGGAAGATGGTAGTCTATTATTATATATAAATAGATGAAAGTCTACTGAACGTTTATAGATTAAACTATAATGATTACGTGGTTTCTCTAAAAACGAGTTCAAGTATACACTGAGAGAAATATTAATCAAACGTTTAGTTAAATAGTGATCAAAAGAATTTTGTAGTTGGTTACATTTAACGAATCACTTCATTATAAATTGTACAAAAACAATTGTTTATATTTAGTAATTATAATTATAAAATTCATGATCACTATTTATTAACTAAACGTTTGGTCTATCTAATCAAATATTTCTCTTAGTGTATCGAGATACTTAATACGTAAATTATTCTCATTATAATAAATCCAATAGATTTAATAAAGCAATGTTTACTAAGAAATTTTTGTCGTGAATAAAAATATTTTTTTCTTTCAGTAAGGTTGCTCATGAAAATTACTTCAAGCTGCAAATAGCGGCCTCGCCGCGCCGCGCTCTTCTTTGTTCACGAACAAAAACGGAGCCGTTCCGCTGCTATATCCTTTGATCATGCATTGATATCTAATTTGCAATGTGGAACAGTAAGAATGATTCACAAAGGAGCGACGCGCGTAGACACGTCGGCATGTTTCATGAGGGTCTGACTGTCGCGACATAAATTACACTTACTCTGTTGGATAAGCCTAAAGACCATATTATTCTCTTCTTGGGTTTCAATCGAAACGAGATCCATGCAGTACTCCCTGCAAATATTTCTAGCGTCTAACCAGTCCACCTTTTGACTGGCGTGAGCCGGCACGTGCCCGCTGTAGAAATAGTTGTGCCCTCGGAAGTTAAACTGCTTCGGCCCTGTAAAAAGCATTTTATCATACAAAACATTTTAAAATACTCTATTTCTGTAACTCGATAATTTTATTTAAGAAATTACTGTCAATTCAAGCGCGTAGTACGGTATTTCTATTTTCAACGGAAGGCGAGAGATTCGAGAGTTGGATAAGAAACTGAAGTAGCGTTGTATCGTGTCTATAAATGTGAAGAGTATTAGCTTCCCTATTATCATCGCATTATTCATGAATGTCACTAGAAGCTTTGCAGAAAGAATGGTAAATCGACGATTATATTAAGCCTTGCAATCGCGCCTTTCTTTCCTGTTAACAGATTCTCGGTTTAACCGGTGGTTAATAGTTCAGAGGTCAAACAGCTGTTGCGATAGGGTAATCCGTAGATCTATGCTTCCCGCGACCAAGAACGTGTCTGGCTAAAGTTGACCGTCTCCACTTGGCCGCAAAAAACCAGCCTTATCCACTTAAAAGGTCGGAAGATTGTTGTAGAAAAATGTGCTTTTTAGTTCCTCTCGTTAACGTTCCGTCGTGCTTAAATAATCTTGCCAAGCGCGAATAACAACGTACGATTTTTTCCTCGCATCTCGCACTTTAATCCGTATGTCCATTAGCGTCACGTATACAGTGTAAATTATATTTTGTGATTAATAATACAAAAAAACAATACTTCTTCGTCTCAACTTTTTTCAAAGAGACTGTAGATATGTACATGCGGAGATGCGTAAATGCTAGAAAGGGATGTCAATGAAAACAACAAACAAGAATATATTTCTCGATCAATGTTGGTCGCTTCAGTGTATACGACGTGCGTAGTAAGAAACGCAATTTATAGGAGAGTATTTTCCATAAATTCAGAAAACTGGCAGACAAAACACGGTTACTAATGCCTTTTCCTTATGAAAAAAAAATGCTAACTCAATTAAAAGACCTTCTATGATGTGTAGCATTTGCCTATGTTGCTGGCTGCATCGATGCGGCCTGCTGTTTCCCTCCTATGTTTCGCAATTTTCTCAGAGTTCTTCGCGTCTTCCATTGAATGCTACCAGGCACACGGGCACACGTTTCGTCCAGCGTCGGGACCGCTGAAGCCAGCACGTTGTTTTATTCCGCGGGCAGGGAATCTGTAATCGGCAGCGGCACAGCGGCAGCGCATCATTATCATCCGCTTTAAATGTCAATGGTCTTACACTTTTTCCCGGTATTTATGCAGATATGCCTCTCCTCGTCGACGATTTACGACGTGTGTCTCATTATGAGCGCCTAACGCCGCATTACGAAACGTATACGTGCACACGTATCATCGGGCTGCGTTACAAGGAGCATCTCTCTTTCTCTCTTCTTCTCTCTCGCTCGCTGTGACATAACGTTTTATATTCCGCTTCGTGCGCTTCGGTCCCCTCGCCGCGCTTTTTCGCCGTCTTCTCTTCATCCTTCTCCTTCTTCGGCCTTCCCTTCGAGCCGATTTTTCGAATTGCTTCTTCATTCGTCATGACATTCGTAACCCATTCGTATATTTCGCCATTATTACCGACGCCCACGATTTTACGCGGTCTTAAATTTCTGAGACTTTTTCTTCACATATGTTTCAAATGACAGAAGGTCCAAGTTTTCGAAAATTTGAAGAAATTCTAAAAATCTGCAGTCTTCATTCCATAAAACAATACTCTAATAAACTACAGAATAGTTAAAAAGTTTTGAAATTAATCTATTTTAGCCAGACTATACAAATTATATTAGATTATAATTAGTATTCTAAGAATTATATCTTTATTTTATATGTACAATATAGAGAAATGATTATTTGCCGAACTAAATAATCACTATAATTACGAAATTGAATGTTTGGAATATTTCGAAATACTGGGCACATATTTTAATGTGAACAGCATTTCTTTTATGGTTCAGAGAATAATGTATATGCAAAATATATAATTTGTATTTAATGCTAATTGAAACGACTGGATTTGCGCAGTATTTTCATTTTTGGCAACTTGTCGGCAACGGCCGCGACGCTATGTTAATTGAAATTTATTACATGGCGTCATATGTGCGTGATGTAAGAGATAGCCATCAAATTTAAATAAAGCGAGGAACGATCGAGCTGACTGTATCTCCAAGCATCTGCGCCCTTTACATTTTACTACTCGCACGTCCTTGCCCACGTACGTTTTCAACCAATTGATGATTTCGCCTGGTATAAATATTCGCGAGGGATTGAACACGCTAATGTCAGAGGTCGATAACGCCAATGGCGATTTTATAGACGATCGCTATTTTTTACACCTGTCTCGTACCATTATAATTTAACAAACGGCCGTCTCCCATAGTCGCTTTCGCAGCCTCGGTCCATTTGTGAATGGAATAACACTCGACAGAAAAACAAATAGCTTCAGATATCTTGTCTCTTTTATAAAACGGCTGTGTAGTTTCATACAGCCGCATTGACCATGATAATATTATAATTCGAACAACCTTTTGCAACCAAATGCCTATTTCTAATAATTATATTTTGAACGGTTTATTTTTGATCGTAATTTTTAATTAAACAATAAATGAGAAAAGGGTAAGGTTGATGTAGGATTGCTACTTTTTGACAAAAAGCAATAGCTTACATTTTAATTGAAATCTTTGAACAAAGTTTCTCCGGAGATAAGTCGTGTCAGCAATCCAAGCGCTCAAATCGAGACTCCACCGTGGAAAGGCAATTGTGTTACGCGTATCGAGGAAGAAGAAAGACTGTCTGTCAGGATTTACGACATAGGACAAAGTCGTGATTCCCGTTGTCAGTATAAATTTAAGACCCCGCATCTATGGAAGATAAGGATTTTATATTCCAGTCGCGTCATTTTGCCGCTCATGATGTTTAAAACGTGTGATTTGAATCGAATGTTTTGTAACACAAGTGCTCTGATTAATGATTCCCTGTAGCCTCGTGCGAGAAAGTCGTTTAAAAATATATCTAATAATTATCTAGTAGTTACTTAAGTTCAAAAATTACAGAAATGTTATAAAATAAGAATATTAAATGATCTTTACAAGCAAGAGTCAAGGAATACCAATAAATTTATTTAATTTTAATTTTTTTATTAATATTTTTTAATTATAATAATATAGACACATGTACAAAGAGAAAGAGAGAGAGAGAGTGTGTGTGTCCTAGAATTTTTAAACTTAATTTAAATATCAGATTTAATAAACTTCGATTTATCAATTAATTTCTCATATTTTTATCTTGTTTCGTATATTATAGAAACTAAATTGAATTATTTATTTAAATTGGAAATATCTTTTTCTTTTATGACCATAAAATCAATGGTGTCACGTATATCTTCATTTCTGTAACTGATAATAGATAAATCGTGTATTTCAGTATCGATAATAGAATGCCGGCACTGAAATATGAGCAGCTATCGATGTCGATGATAGTTTTTTTAAGAAAATTGATGGCGGAAACGTGATTTCTACCGTCTCGTGAATATTAAAAGCTCTATTAAATAATCGTAAAAAATAACGACATGCCGCGTTTCTCTTGATTAATGGATAGATGCTTGACCTTAAAGATTATTTTACAGGATTATTTTAATATTCACTCAATTCCGAAGTAATAATATATTTATAAATCAAACGAAAAACACAACATAAGTAGCAGTTTATCGTGATGTTGCACTTAGTCGTTGCACTTAGAAAGTAATTTACGCTTCCATTGATCGGAGTCACGTGAGGCGATTTCAATGTGTTAACGAGACGAATCAACCACGTGTGGAACTGACACGAGTTATGCATCGAACGGAAATCGATTCGTAAATATTATAAAACACATTACAGTATGTACTATTGTATTCATGTGACTGTTCTCGTCTAAATCAATAATCTGTGTTGAATCTTGTGATACGTTGCATCAAAATAATATTGCTTTCTTGTTTATTATTATCAATGTAATAAAATATAGTTTGACATGATATCCTATATATATTTTATCGAAGAAATATTTTCGCAAAAAAAACTGCCTTTTAAAAGAAACAAATTTAAAATAAAATTAATTACAATTAGGATACGTTCGGCATAGCAATCGCTCATTTGCTACAACGATGTAATTAAAAAATTGGCATTTCTGAATTATGTGCAAAAAGAACAGATTTTTGGAGTTCTGATTATTGACATAATTAAGCTTCTAAAATTAAAAAGAAAAATGAGAAAAGAAAATTTTGTGTCAAGAGTATCATAAGTCGAAGAGGATTGCTTTTAAGGATTTATTTTTATAAGTGAGGATTTTCAGTACACTGAATGAAGAATTAATGATACTTTTTTTCCTTACTATCAGATGAAGTTGTATTTAAAAATAATAACTTCATGATTGAAAGTTAAATGATTCAAAATTCATTCAAACTCATCTTTTGAAAAACCATATTTTTTTAGTTGTGTCGCTGTAGCAAAAGATATGTCTAGTATAAGAAATTGTAAGATATACAATACTTTTCTTTGTACAAACAATCATAGAAATTTTAGATTTAGATTTATAAAAATGTCGCGTGCTTCGTGTGTGAAAGTTAACGTGTACAATATTAAATACGTATTATTAAAAGAGAATGACTGTGCGTGATTATATCATCATTAAACATGGCGGATTTCTTTTCCTTCGTTCGCATGCAACAACGGTGCATCCGCGTGCATCGAACGAAAAAAACGTTCGCCTCCTGTCGAGCAATTGCAATTTACGATCGTTATATCAGCATCGATTAAACATTTATGCCCCTGGCGCGTCTCACGCGTTTGTGTCAAGGAACTCGCGGCGATAATCGCTTCAATCGTGCGAGCTGTTGTTCATCGAGGATTATAGCGCAGTGTCTATCGCGACGTTGATTATCAAACAATACATGTATCAACTTGGTAACGGATTAATGAAATCACATAAAACTCGAGAAAAATGGTTAGGCTGTTGCTTATTTTTACATCAACATAATTTCGAATTATTTGTTCAAACTTTCCTTACACAGAAAATATGTCAAAAATTGTTAAATCGTTTAGTAAATTTTTAAGTTTAAAAAAAATATGCGGAAGAACAAACTTAATGTTTCATTAGGACTTTCGCTTCATGCAATATTGCCACTTTCTATTTTTATACAGATGACAATTAAGATATTCTGCGTTTATACAATTCAACAAAGTGTAATTGCAATTTTTTTGAAATATTATCTGTCACACACTATTGAACCGCCGAAGCCACTTATTATTTAACAATGTGATTTGCAATTAATAGTTTGTAAGAGCAAACTGTGTTATATTCTACGACAAAATACATTTTTCTTAACTACACACTCCATCCATTTGGGACGGAGAGAAAGCTGATTTAGTAACGCGACAGTGTGCCTTCGGTGTATTTCGACAGCACAATTCACTTCCGGCATTAACATCGAAACGTCGATCTAATCTCGATGAACAAATCGGCTCTTCGCAGTAGAGTATCGGCTTTTAATTGGCGTTTAATTACTTTTCATGATGGAAACGATCTAGACGAGTGCGTCGCTTAATGAGCGACATAATAAACGTATGTACATTAATGAGCGAGCTTCTCTTGTAAAATGCGGATGTTGCTACAATCGCAGCCGATCTCTGTTAATTGTCACGCATGCGGATACCAATCGTGTACGTTGCTCTTCGCGTGTGAAATCCACGCAAGACTAGCAGGCTCTTGGAAATGACGCGTCATCTTTGGTGAGACGCATCACGTCGTAATAAAAATGCATAAACATTCGAAAGTGCAATTTCTTTGAAGGGAAAATAATTCTTGCATCTTTCGTGTTTTTCTTGCACTGTTTTCCCAAGAATATTAAAACATGAATAATGTCGGATATATATTAATAATAACAAAATTTAAATTAACATATAATCTGAAAACTGGGTTTCAGCCTTCTATAAAATATAATATCACAAAGTATGTACATTGTGACACTATAATAATTATTTTATATCTGTTATTAAGGATAAAATTAATACCTGCGACTAGGCAATAATAATTTTTATGTCTATAACTCACATTCTAAATCCGATTCCAATAACAGTAATTAACATTAACCATAATTAAATTATTTATTATAATATCTATAATATCGTATTTAGCAAGAAAATTAATCAATTAGTTGTAACGATGAAATTGTGTTCCCTAATTGAACGTTCCGCGAGTGAATTCGTCGGGAATCAGTTTCTTGCTCGCGAACGGGATCAGTGGGTCGATGGCGAGTCGTGAATAAACAACATTCGAGCACAGAGGCGAAGGAAAAGGAAACTCTCGTTGGCTCTCGGCACGAGCTGCCGAGCGAAGGTGAAACTTTTTCTCTTTGCACGACGGGTCAATGGGTCCCGGCACGGCTCGTCTCGCATGGGGATAGCGGTTTTCCCGTGCTCTTCCCTCTCGATTTATCGCCAGGCGAATGCTTGAGTCCAAGAAAAGAAGCTGACAATTATCCGGTAATATATTCTACTGCGATAACAATCAAAAACTTCAACGTGTGTGTGTATTAAAACTTATACATTTCACTCAAAGTATGTTTAATTTGATATTCTTTTAGAAACAATATTTAGAGATTCAATTAAAAAATAAAGGAGTAAAATACGAATTCATATCAATTTTTTCGTTAAATTACATGTTCCATAAAATGGTATAAGTATGCTCGCAAGCCTACACAGAAAAAAAATTAGTATCAAATCAACAATTCATTGTTTCATATATAAGCAAGAATATAAATTCTTCTTGGAAGATTTTATAATCTTAAACCGACGTAATTTGTTAACATAAAGAAATTTTGTTTCTTCATGTAAGCAAATTATGTCTGTTTAAGATTATCAATGATACTTATATATGAAACAATGATACTTATGTATGAAACATATATATGAAGCAAATTATGTCTGTTTAAGATTATCAATGATGCTTATATATGAAACAATGAATTGTTGATTTGATACTCATTTCTTTCTGTGTATCTTTATATTTTTTGTACATAGCAATACTTATGTAGATCCTTTTTTATTCCAAAAATAATCCTTCTCTTTGCTCCATAAAGATTTAATTATAATGCAAAAATTGCTGCGTGTCGCGTATGAAAATAGATTTTTACGATCGAATCGTGCCTGATCATTACACGTGTAAACGGCGTGCGGAGGGATAATCTCCGAAGAGCGTTGTTGTCCGATTTCGCAAACAGTTCCTGACATTTTCGTGGCGATGTAGCGCCGGCCTTTTGTAAAGTTGTCAGTCAGTCAACCTCACGACGAGTAAGATTGCAACAGCTGATCGGTCAGCCGCACTGTCATAAGGCGATTTAACGGCGATTTGTTAGCGACGGTCTTTTATTCGGCGTCAGTCGCGTTGCGCAATTGTGATTAACGGCGGTATAATACGTCGATTAACCTTACGCGATTGTCTGCCTCAATTTTTTTTTTCATTCCGATCTTGCGAAATTATCGGACGTCCTTATCACGCTTTTTAGCCCGTCGTGAGATCATCCGTAGTAGAATGAAGTCGTTGCTACAAAACGTACAGTAGCATCTTACGCAAGCTGTGCTATTGGGATTTTTCTTTAATTAATTATATATAATAGTTATTATTAATTTAATTATTAATTATATATCTATATACATCTAATCATTGCTCATTAACATTTCGAAGACTGCACCGTGTAAAACAAGAAATCCCGTAAGTGCAGTTTACTATCACTCGTCAAAGATCATCCGCGTATCATTATGTCGAGTGCTCTTAACAAGAGATCATAAATAATAAGTATAGCTCGCAAGCTTATCTTTACATTTTTCTTTGTACATAGCAATATATTACAATAGCCTACCAGACCACACGTATCGGCGTATTTGACACACAAAGCAGATTTTCACTTCGCGCTTAGGCTCGACAGGAAAATTCGAAAATTGTATAAAATTACTGCATCTAACAGCTTCGACTGTAATTACAATATGCGCGAGAGTAGTGTGGTAAAACATGCGGTCGCTTAATCGCTGTATCTTCACCGTAATAGCACCGTCGGACACCGGCTTAATAGGCCAATGGGTATTATATAATATCCACGGCCGATACTTGTTCACATGTTACTCAACAAGCGTGTCATTACCGCTTGCTTCAGGAGTATAAGACATATACGCACATATTACGTGTCCCATTGTGTTACTAACGGCTTCACGGTATTCCCGGTGAGTTTATAAAAATTAATCACAATGTTCCGTTAATCCTTTATCTTAAGTGAGCGGAGAAATCTAACCGAGAGATTTGTCGCATCAAGATCTACATAGATAGACGCCATGAGTCGAGCCGGACGAAATAGTGGTGCCAGTCCTACGTGATGATGCGAATGCAGATAAAGCTATTATTCATGTATGTTAAATCCTTTTGCATATATGTACATTTTTCTGCCGTTTCTCGTGCGTAACTACTTTGACACGGCATAAAATCCTCAGAGTTCACTTCTCGCAGAATCTTCAGGTATATCTCATCGTAAATTTCATATTCACCACAATGCTCGCGCGTGTACTTAAGCGTTTTCGCATTCTTTTTTCGCCGTTGAGGCGCAACTATGGGGTTTACGTCTGCATTATGTTACTGCACATTCTTCGGCCGCGCGTGCACCTGCATTGACACGCTTATTACATACTTTTTCTCGTCGCGAGCGCGAGGATCACGCTACATCTGATTACTATTGACTTGGTCGGCAAACTCCATCCTGCCATCCTGCCTGCGATCGGGCATTCCAGGGGAGCGAGCATGCAATCATTAGGTTGTTAGGTGATTGTGGTCGTATCCGAACATCATTACGTTGCACCATTGCGGCCAAGCCGATTCACTCCCACGGCCTACTCGTGCCTCTCACGTTATTAAATACCGTGGAAATGCGACCATTTGGAAATTCCGTATCTCTCTACCTGTCCCCGCGTTGCACTTTGACTCGCGAACGCGTTGCTCTACATTCCTGCATATTCCACCCGGTTTCGTTCTACTCGGTCGCGAGGAAATCTTTAGCGCGTTGACAATGCAAATATCCGTTTTCTCTCGGTAAACTTCGCTCGCGCTGACGTCGTTTGGTTGATGAAGTAAACTTTCTTTCTCTTCATCCGTATTACAAGCATGATTACACAATACAGGAAGATACGACAAATTATTGAATGTAGTTAGTCAATCAAGGTCCTCAGCGCGATTTTTTATCACCGTTTTGTCTTTGTATCTGTATCGATAGTCAATGTCATGGTCTAGAAGAGGAGCGGAGAATCAACGTGATTTTAAAGTCGATGTTAATTAATTTTGAAATCAGTATTATTTTGATGAGCAGATATTTCGTGGCTAGAAACCAACGGCATTAATAACTCGCGAGAGATAGGCGAGCATATTACCATAACCATTTGAATAACCATCGATGTCCTTGCCATGACGTCATTAATGAAGATCTTACTGAATTAATCCGACGCGTATAACAATGTTGAGACATCCTTGCGGAAATTGTCTGACCGAAGGCAATGCTAATTCACAGAGACTTAAATATTAATATTGCGTTGCAAACGGTCATTTTATGAGCCATAGGCCGCAAGACTGGATCAGGATACCATTAGTCGAGAAGATTGCTGCTTAAACGAGTAGAAAGCAGATTCGCGCAATCATTCAGTAGCAGAAATGTAGTAGGTATTTATTGCATTGAAGATATTAAAGTGACACAATATTATTCACGGAGATGCGTCGCGTCGTTCATATCTCTTTTTCGTTCTTCCTATAATGTTACTTGATTATTTTGTATGCTACTTTATTAAGATAAGACTTTATCTTTTATATATTATGAGGATACAAGTATACAAGTATTACAAGCTAAGAAAGTATATCCATTTTGACAAGGTTCTCAAAATTAAGTTCATTTTTACAATAGGTGCCTTGAGAAGGCACGGCTGGCTCTTTGATCGAGTGGCGTCGAGAAAGTACATACGTCGGACAAGATAAAGAATCGCCAGGAAAGTTCGCGATGCAGTATTATCGGGAACCTGTTGGTGGTAACAAGTGGACGCAAGCCGGTACCACCTACTCGCCGGCGATCAAAAGTGAATACCCGGGGCGCGTGCTTGCACAAGAGTCGAGAGAGGCTCGTCTGCTTTTAAAAGTAAACTCGTAGCTCGTGAAATTGCGCGAGGGACCTCTCCCTCCCCGCCTTTCTTAGCGTGTATCAGCATTGTAACCTCGATTCCTTTGAGAGACGGCACGACAGTGCCTCGCGCCCGAGACGCACGATTGCCCCTTCTGCGAGCGAACGACGATGAAAGTCCTCTGCGTTTCTTGTTTTACGGGCATTTTACGCGCGGGTGATCTAATCGAGGTGCAGGCTCGGGCGGTTTCGTGAGCGAGGCACAATGCGGAATTTTCCTTCCACCGTGAAAACCCGGTTGGTAGTTGTTCGCACGGATAATTAGACCGTTTAACTATTTGCTCCGTATCTATTATCCCTGAGACTGTTGTAAAATACCGTGGAATAATCGTCTTTGTTACGGAACGAGCTAAACTTATTAAATCCTATCAAACAAATCACGCACGGAAAGAAAGGTTTTGTTCGTAAAAAGTATACTTAAAAATTTAGCTAGGTGCAGAACTGAAAATAATTTTGTTATCAAAATAATTAAATGAGACGCTCAAAAATTGATTGCTAGACTATCAATATTTTTTGCAGTCTACTCGTCATGTTTGAACGCCTTACATAATTATTTTGATGGTCCAACAATATTATTTTCAGATCTATATCTTGCTAAATTTTTAGATACTTTAGCAAAAACCGTTTTGTGTTGTGTGCAACTCTGACATCTATTAATATTCTAAATACGAGAGTAATACTTTATAAATCTTGTGTGTAATGAGCTATGTTACGCTATATTACGCATCGTGATAATTATTCCATGAATGAGTTATTGATCTGTTTCTAGTTTATGCAACCAAATAGGCAACAGATAAGTTTACCAATTCTGTGGTATATCTCGAACTCACGGACAATGCGGAATAGAAATTGAAAGAAACAGGGCTAGATTTTTCCTATCGCAATGCGCTAATCATCCGCAGCGGACAGGATGTGAGTAACGATTGAAGCGTTGATGCCAGAAGGTACTTACGATTTGCGCACTTTTGCGGTATCGGAAGAGACAAGAATCTTCCAGGTCGGTTACTGTGCGGTCGGGCTTCATTGATCGCTGGCTCGGCGTTGGCGAACGCCGCGAGGAGCACTACGGCCAGCGGCACCAGCATCATCTATCACAGAATAATAAGAAGAATATTATTACGGATAACAAACGATAATATGCAAGATGAATCACATCATTTTGTAATTTGGAATAATTTTTATAATTTTTATCGCAAAGAAAATAATAAATGTTTGTTGTGCTTCAATTAATGCATTTCTCGAATAATATAATTGATGACATACCCCTCTTTTGAGATTATATAAAATATTTTTCTTGGGATTAAAGAGTCATAATTGAGAGATAATATATAATAATGATCAGGTAGCGAGTATGTATTATGAATAATATGAAAGAAGAATCTATCGGTAAATCGTCAGGTGATTTTTATATGTTAATGCCGATCGCTAGATTAAATATCATTTTGGATATTCAGATATCACACAATTTCGTCGACTTATTATGACCTCTGGGACAGTCGGTGAGAGTTTCGTATGTAATGACGTTGACATATAGGTACACGATTTCATTTCACCGACACAGTGTTCCTTTCCATCAGGCAGAAGTTTCTCTTAGGGAGTGTCTCGTCTAACGAAGTCGCGAGACGGTTTTTTTATGCATGGATGCCAATACGTTAATTATCCATTCGTTACGTGATCCGTCAAATCGGATCGACTGGAAGTTTCTCCGGCGAACATCGAAGAGCAGTATCAAGTTATGTCAAATGTCATCAAATTTTGACAAAATAATTCTAATAATTTTGAAAAATATTAGAGTTTTTAAATTGAAATTTTCTCTCTATAATTGTATAATAATTTATTTAGTATATGCAAATTTTTACAAATTGAAGAATAATTAATATTATTTATATTATATATAATGTACTTTCTTTTTCTCTTTCTCTCTCTGTCTCTCTAAATGATGGTTATATTGCTTTCACCAAAAGTTTATAAGTCTTTTTACATTTCACTTGCAATCAATTTATTATTACATTCCAATCTGATATATTTGTGAAGATAATATATAATAATAACTTTTATTTATGAGATTGTACATTTGTTTGTACTAATTACAAAAAGTACAAAAAAAATATTTAAATCAATAAATCTGAAAGATGCACAATGATTTTTCAATTAGATTTTAAATCAATTTCAATTTGATTTTTTTTTAATTTTTAGAAATTCAATTTCGATCAGTTCAATTTTCGATAGGAATAAAAATTTACTTTACCTTAATTATATATGTAAATGTGCATACATCGCGTTTTCATGAATGATTATAAAGATTTTTATCTATGTATGTGTGTTTGCAGCATCGAAATTTAAACTCACTGAAATTATATCTTTAATTCTTCCGGACAATATGTCCGGCACTCACCTTGTATCACTTGTCTCTTGGAAAAATACGGATAGACTTGGAAGACAGCGGTTAAAGAAACGTGGTCACTGATAGGATATGAAGAGACAGGCACCTTCACCGTCGATTATATAGAAATGGTCCCCACCAGGCCGCAATCTTATCCCACCCTTTGCTACGAGAACCCAGCGAGATGTTCCGATGGATCAAGACCTTAGTCATAATTAGTTCAGATAATTAAGAATTAAAGATCCCGCGAGTCGATTCATGAGAAGGAATCAATAGCATGCCCTCGTAATCGGCAAGAGATCGTTTTTACTTTTTTTTTTCTCGTCCCTTCATTCTGAACCAAATCCGGCCCGCTTCAGAAATTAAAAGGATGGATTTAATGAAAAAAGATGACAGGCGATAATTGATTGACATAGTAAGTAACGAGAATAACTTACGCCATTATTCTGTAAGACTTTAAGGTGCCATTTTCGAGACGTTAATTTTAGTTAAGTTATGATTATATTTTCGTGATACATGATATATATGATACAGTTTTAGAAATAATTATCGTTATTGAGATATAAAGAAGATAATTGCAACTTTTTATTAAATGATGTGATGTAGAGCATTTTTCTTATTTAGTTTATTGAAAATTTATTGCTTTATAAAATTCAAACAGATATTATATTTAGAAAAAAATTAATCCATATTATATATCCAATATATTAAACTGTATATTCCTTAATATTTTATTTATTTAACAAAAGTTACTAGAATATACGCATGTAAAAAAATATAGACTTTCCTATAGAATTGTATAAATTTTGTAAATACAATTTTATCGAGAGAGTAACATAAGATTGTTCGACGGGATATACACCGATCGAACTTAAAGCGGTCGAGCTATCGATCAATGTTCACCTACATCTTTTTTTCCATTCGTTTAATGATAGGATAGGTTGAAGTTAACAGCTAATAACAGTTGGAGTAAACTCTTTGTTCCCACAATCATACTGGCACGATGTGTCGATTACACGATCAGCAATTTATAACTATTTTTTCCACGTTTTCAAAGTACATACGACTAATGTTTTAATATAAGTTTAAATTTGATAAATGAATTATGATTAAAAATTTCTTATGATTTAAAATTAACCTGAAATTAAACAGTATGCATATGTATATGCATACATATATTCATATAGTAAATTTTATTAAATGTTTTTCAATACAATTTCGAGGCATAATTTTACAAAAATTCTTTTGCTTTCTAAAATGTCTCCCTAATTCGGCTGGGAATTTTCTAAATAATTTGTCATATTCCTGCAATATTCTTTAACTATTTCGAAACGTCTCGTGCGATTGAACTGGATTCTTGCTGGTTTATCTTAAGATATTGTATCTATTTATTAGAAGTCTCGTGTTAATTAATGCCCGGCCTACAAACCGTATTTTGTTCGGACATTCGAGTGTTTATCGTCGTCATGAATTCAAGCACATATTGAGTTGATGGTCGCAATAACGGTAGACAAAAAAGACTTTCTATTTCTTTGAGTCTCTCTTTAATTCAAGTGCGACGATAGTCGTACTCATATCGCCGTGCACGTATCGCTCGTTTCATATGTTAATATAAGGTCTTTTGAGCATGACAAGATGAAATTCTCTTTCTTTGATGGAACAGCGGCACGATGATCGTTGAATTCGTTTATTGTTGAGGTCATTTACATTACATTAATGATGAAGACATAAGAAGCACAGGTAAAAGTCGATAAATTAAATATGAATTTCAAAAGTTAACATCATTTTCTTTATACTCTTCACGTGATCATATATACATACTTTATAATATTGCATATATGCAAGATATTTCTATATAATTTTAGTTTATATATAATAGTACAAGAAATATGTATGACTATATTTTTATCGAGTATTTGAAAAGCATGAAATGCCTTAATTTGCCACAAAATTAAGAACAAATTTGATAATTTCATGAAGTAATTAGACATCTTTCATTAAGCTTCACCCAAATAACACATATTAATATACATTTTATATACGTTTAAATACTCAATGTATTTGAAGTTTTATAATCGTTTAAAAAACGTATATAAAATCAGTTATGTCACTAGGGCACGCAAATTTTTATTAATATATATGATATTTTATTAATATATATAAGATTTAATTAAAATCAAAAATGCAAAATATAATTTTGATATCTACGTATATTAATATCTTGGATCTTAAATTCACTCAAATTATGAAGTTGTTAGCATGCGGATAATATTTATTAACTACTTTTTACAAGCGTAGCCCAAGCATAAATAACACTCTCTAGATCATTCTATTAAACGACGATATCTGTGCTGTGCATTGTACAGTAGTCACTAACCGCGTTAAACCTTATTAAATTATTATCGACATTGTTTCGCGCTCGAGCTCAAAACCTGTTACTCGCTCGTATCGAGTAATTGAAACGCACAATGGAGCAATTAACGTTCTCGGCTATTAAGGCAACACTCGTTCTTTTCGCACGTCGCGTGATGATATTATCTGTATGTTTTATCACATTTACAGTCGTTTTGAGGAAAAGATCGCGATTCCACTTGTAATTGATTAATGTCTGTTGGTGTTACCGAATTTCAGAAAACGACACTCGCGAGCGGAGACGATTCTCTAGAGGCGATGACCTTGAAGATGCGCTTCGTCAACTTTCACCAAGTGGTAACATAAACGCCGTAGACTGGTAACAGGCTAGTCAATGTCATCCGTGCTGCAACTCGTGGTTAAGGCCCGAGTTCCATTCTCGGAGTTTCCACGGTCCACGCTGGAAAAGTGGAGGAGGTTCCGGTTGTGTCAGACTGACGAAATGCAAGTGTCGTACGGAGAAAATTGACGTGGACATGCATAAAAGCAGCAGCGATATTGATAAGCTATATGTGCAATATTAATGTTAATTAATTTCCATGTAAATAATGAAGCAAAGAAATATTGTGCAGCATTTAGAATATTTATTAATATTATTTACATTTATATTATAATTTATTAATATTGTATCAATTACTATATTACAATTTTTTATATATGAAACAAAGAGCTATAAAACAGTAACAATAATGACTCATAGTTCTATAGATCGTAACAAAAGCATCAGAGTTGTATGGTGGCATGATTAAAATTGCGACTGTGCGAAATGCACTTATCGTGTACCCCAGAGTATTTTCTTAATTCTCAAGAGTAAATTCCCCCAGAGAGAAGATATTAATTATTATAAAATATTATCATAATTAATTCTTTAATTTATGACTTCCTTTTCACAGTTTTTTTACTGTCATGGTTACATGAGTAAACTTAATTCCAATGCACAGCCAGATAATTGCAATCATCCTCGATGCTGTTATATATTGCTGTGGATTTAAAAGATTCAAATTTTTTTTATATCATATAAAAATCCAAGATGATATGTATATATAATGGACAACAGGTAAAGGAGATATCAATTAGTATCATTCGGATATTGCGACAAATTTAACCATTCAAGGAATATTCGAGGATATTATGGGACATTACATTCTATCTTTTTCTTTTTTGTGACCTTTATGATACATATGTATAAACTAAAAAAAAAATGTTGGTTATTTGTCACTGTAATTGCATCGTAAAATAATTATGGTAAGAAGCTTTCTTTTAGTAGTTATTGCTGCTATAATGTTAGTAATAATAGTCTTATATTTATAATTTTAGCAACTGTAAAAAAATTTTATTATAAATTATGATAATTTTTCAAATATTAATATAATATAAAATATCAAGATATGGATGGTAAAAATAAAATAAACATTTCTATACAGTAAATGCAATCACAATTATAATAAATATACAATAATTATTTTTTTATTATAACATTTGCTTATTATTTACGTAGTAATAACTAAATAGCTATAATTTACATGGTTAAATGACTAAAAATATATACTTGGAAAACGACTATGAATTATAGTTAAATTATTATAATTAGTATAATTGCAATTATTTTATTTCTCTCAATATAGTAGTACATAAAAATATATTGCTTTATTACGTAACAATTTTATAACGTTATTTCTCACCGGAAGAACAAACTGTAAAAAGGTAACTGTAAAAGAATTAGACTTGAATAGTTTCATGTTTTCAACTCTCCATTTTCACTCGCACAGTCGAATTATCCTTCGACTGCGATTCGCGCCACAATAAATCAGGATTCGTAAATGTGGTTTGCGTATACGAATCCTATACATACACTCACATACATACGATATGTACAACAATCGCGCATCGTCTTCGCGCTGATGTAACACTTTTGCCTGCAGCTCCGGTAACTTCTCGAACACCTGTTAAGCATGCTCGCGTAATAGCCGCGACGCGACGTCGGCTCGTGATGCATGCCTTATAAAATATTTAAGATTTCTCTCCGTATAAAATCACGTCGCTCGATTTCGGGTGCAGTCGATCCTTAAAAAGAGAATCAATTCCAACAAAAAAATACTATATAAATAGTAAATAAAAATAATAAATATTAATTAAGAATATTGTCTTTTCATTGAAAATCTGTTGTGTGATTTGTTTTTTGTCACATTGAACATTGATCTACTTTTATGTTAGTATAATGTTACCATTTAGAATGTTAGATTTAAATAGCCAATTATATTTTAACAAAATCACCGCTTATATAAAATATGTTTGCACAACAATCATTTAAAATATCTCAAAAAGAAATTGAAACATTTGAAAGATAAATTAACATCTGAAAATCAAAAACTAGACAAAAGTTCTGGAATACCTAATGTTTTTTAATTGTTTAACATTTTAATAAAAATAATAATGATAGGACATAATAATTATCCAAAAAAGTCAAAAAATATAAGAAGAGAAAATCCACGATAATCAATCGAAACACACAGATGTGATATTAAATTAAATAACAATAATATATAAAAGATATATGCACATGTAAACACATTAACTGCACTTTTTTGCAGTAATCACGTGCGATGGTGAATCGGCACGCGGCGTATCGCCATGGTTTATCGACATTTCAAATTGATTACGAATGCTAATGAAGAACATCCTTGAAACTATAGGAATGAAAAAATACTTTCTTAGATGCTAGGGAATTATGTAAGACGTAGACAGTCGAAATAACAAACGATGGAATGTGCCCATTAGCAACGTAGAATCAATGGACCTTGATATACTATCGATGATTTCGAAGTTTGATTCAAGGATTTGATTTTAACATATATATCAATATTCTTAAATTAATGTATTGTTGAACTAAACTATTTAATATCGTTCAGAATACGAGGCTAAAAGTTCGAAAAATAAAATATAAGAGATATGTTTATGTCGTAGAAAGATTGTTTAATTTGTAACATCGAAGAAAATAAATAAAAAAAAATTATTTTATTAATTAAAACAGATCTGTAAATTAATATTATCTTAAAAAAACGAAACCTGCAAAAACATCAGATATTTTATTCCAGCGAGCTTATCATTTTTTGTGTCTTGAGAGCATATTTTCAACAGACGATACGGTCTCAGGTCAGATGTGTCTCTGTTCAAGAAAAAAAAAATTTATTTATTTCCATGCCTTTTTGAAAAAGGCAAACGAATGTGAAGATTCAAATTACAAGCCGACACGCATCTCTGACCGTTTATCTTAACAAGCGGGAAATGCAATGGAACTGAAAAGGCCGCGGATTCGCACACGCACGCGATTGAACGAAGAAAACATCTGTTTTCGTCCTTCATATTAAATGTCGTCAGTACTTTATTTAGATTAAGTACAGCCGGACTATGCCAACCTTTCGAAACGGTGACGGCCTTATCCCTCGAAATTTATGCCTTTTAATATGCAGGCGTGAGAATATATAAACAACATTAACGCTAATGGCTCAGGTCACGTGTCTGATAAATTCAATACAGTTTATTCACACGGGTGACGCACGTTGAGGCCAACGTTTCTACGTATTCAGTCGTAGTAATTAACGTACGTACCCGAGCGTTTGAGCTGCACGTCGTTGGTGCAATAAAAATTGCAAACGGCAATTAAGCTACCTTTGCTGATATCTGGATGCTTTTTCCGGCCTGAAACAGGCATGTGACAACTTTACGCAACGCGTTGCAACTGACCGAACAATGCGACGTGCGATCGTTGCGAAAGATCGTGCGAATGTGTAGACGTTTACGACGCGCGGACGAAAAATGTGTGCGGAAACCGGAGTTAAGTTCCGTTTGAGATTTATCGCGCTTTTGATGGAAATTTCATTGGTTGCATCCGTCTGACCTTGACTCCACCGCCAAAGTGAAAATAGCAGCGCGCAGTTAAGATAATTTGCATAAAATTCATTCCACTCGCTAACCAATTCTGTCCGATATAAACATCCTATGGTTGAATGGCAAATCAAATTTAAATACCAATGTTTCTTGAAAGAAGGAAAAAAGAGAGAAGACCCAGTCAAATTTATGCATTCTTAAACATATAAAAATAGCCTTGCAAGTTCAAATTATATTCGGTTGCCGGCGAGATATCGGAATAAGATAAAAGGTATTTAATATTTAAAAATACAGAATTAACTTGAAATTGTACCACGGTAGTCGTCTTATAGATATCCAGCAAATGTAGACAACATAAAAACAGAACACCAGAAGAAAAAATTTTATCGAGCAAAAAAGAGTAAACAAAAAAATAGTGGAGTACGAATTGATCAATATACATAAGTATCGAAAATTACAATTCGCAACAGAAACATTTCGTTCTCAATCATTCGAATAAAATCGAGAGTTCTTTTCGTATTCGCTTGTTGAAGAATTGATTTCGCAACGCATGAATCTGTGATCAATTCAGGCGAAGATTTTGCCGATAAATCGCCAGATTAGTTGTGTATATAACACACATGTGAATAGATTCCATACGAAGATTCACCTGTATAAGCGTCGCGTTTAGATCTGATCATAACTAAACGTGCGAATATCGAAGGAAATAAATGTTGCTATTAAAATAATATAATGTGCTGCATGTCTCCATATCGCTTTTTCTTCTGCGTCATCGGGGATTTCAACGCCCGGCAAGGTTTTCGCAAAGATTGCAGACGTCGCGATCCGCTGTCAATAAAGCACTTAATTTATTTCGGCGTTGATTTTAGATGGATAAGGTTTTTATTCATTAATAAATCGATGAGAAAAAACACGAAGTGTTAATTATTACAAAACCCTTAATGAGAGAGGTGACATGATTTAAAAAATGTCACATGAAATGATTATGAAATAATTTGAGAAGATACTAAAAATAAAAAAAAACTCAGAATGTAGAATTGAATCATTCTTGTTAACAGAAAAATTACTTTTTTAATAATAATAGTTATGATTCTCCACGTATTGTAAAAAATAGTATGTAGTTGTTATACGAATATTATTTCTAGCTACTGCACAATGCTGTAATTATCTTATAGCTACTAATGAAAGCACATAATAGTTTCTATAAAAATTTTTTTCATAAAGTTAACGACGTTATTATTTGGACCGTTAATATCTCGGTTCCTAAAGTCGTGAATCCAGACAATAAACATTGTCCCGAGACAATGGTGTGAATTATCATGTATATCTCGATAACACAGTTCTGCCGGTGCATCATTACGAAAGCTTACGCTAGGATTCATCGTTTCGTTCTTACAAAATTCCGCGCGAATTGCCATCCTGTTGCTCTTCATTAACATAGCGTGCAATCGTTGCATAAAAATGAGAGGTGGCAGATATAAATCAAGATAAATACTTCTATGCAATAATTAACTTTACAATTAATCGAGCAATTAGTTTATCGAAAAATAGAAAATTTCTGCTCAGATGTGTGGGCAGAATTTTATATTCGTAGTACATATTACTATTATTATAAATTATTATTATAAACGAAATCATTCTCTCTTTTGTACATCACTTTGCTTTCAAATTACCTTTTTATTATCTTATTTGCCTTGAAATTTACACACATTTCAATTTTACAAAAATAAGAATTAATTAATTCCCACAGAAGTATTACGGTCTACAAATTTATAGCGTCTGTATAATCCCAATATACTTGCAACATGTGCATAAAATTAAGAAAGAATATGCGTTTTAACTTTTACGTATATTGCATAAAATAAAAAATAGATTGGGCAGTATTTCTATGGACTTGTTGTAAATAATAATCACGTAATTCAGAGAATACTTCTTAAACACTAACTCGATTAGTTTGTATGCAACAATATATATAATTAGAAAATTTGTGTGATATATATCGTATGTTCCAAATGGTCCGCTCAAATTTTTTTGTTAATTTGACACAAAAAATAACATTTTGACTTTGGAAATAGAATGTAGAAACATTTCTTCTATTAAAATTAACTTTGTAGTTATATATTTTATCTACTTTTATACTTCGTAATGTGTAGATTTTTTTTCATCACTCTTTTTTCATGAATCGACCTCGAAAAATGGAATTTCAGTATCAGCAGAAATATTATATTTATAGTAGTATTCTAGTACAGCATCTTATTATTCTTTCCTTTCTGTATCAAAATTGAGAATGTTCATATATGCAACGAGGACGACAGAAATAATTATTACGAAAACCACAGTTGTTGATATTTCTTCATGAAATAATGTAAATGTAGCACAAGATTTGTCAAGGATATAGAGATAGGCTGTTGATATTTTTTATGTACGTGACAATCTTTGCAACTGAGAAGAAAATTACTTCTTCTTATATTCAACTTTAAAATATAAAAATAAATACCGATTTTCACATCCTAATGTGAAAGATCGCAAAAATTTATATTTTGAGATTATGACCGTTATAAATCATCGGGAAAACTTTCTTTAACAAATATCACAACAGCAAAAATTAAATGTTCATTAATTTTTTTAAATATTATATATGTATAATATTTGTATAAGTTTGAGAGTATCATGTTTCTCTAAATGTTCTTCTGGATGTTTTTGTAATTTTACCATGCAGAAGTTTACCGAAATATAAAATATTCGTATAATATAGGTTATCTAAAGTTTCATTAATTCCATAAGTTTTTTTGCGAAGAATATTACATCTCCTTTGATATCATGAGATATTTGAAAAATGCCACTTTAGCAACTTCTTATTGATTCAACTGTTATCTGACCGATAAGGACTGGATAATCATATGGATTTCTGTAATATTATATACTGAGGATGACTCCAAAGAGAGTTGAAACGTTCGAAGATAAATTGATTTAATAAAAGTAATTAGATTTAATTAGTTGTTGCGTCTCTGTAACCGCGCCTTGACTCTTATTGGTCTTTATATGAGTTTGTTAAATTATGAGAGTCCAAAGATTAGATTTATTATATATGTGTAATAGATTGTTTACGAGTAGATATGATTATTTGTGATCATTGTCACATCTATTGACATAGAGTAGATCGTTGTTTCGCGAATTTAGCGATCTTTCAAAGATGCATAATAGAAGCGTACCGCGCCATCCATTAAATTCGCGGATCATATTCGAATGGTCCCTAAGGTCAAATCCAGTTAAATATCAAATATACTGCTAATGAAATGCACAACCTTTTCCATGCGACGTTTCACTACTGTTTAATCTACAGCCAATCTGATGACCGATAGAGACCTGACCTTTTGAAGTGGGCATTTATCTTTAATCGCGAAATTTGAGAACTGACGCATACACCCGCAATAATTATTAGCTAATGGCGCTAAAGTTTGCACGCAATTGCTTTATTAAGGTGCAGGAAGGCTGTTGCATAATGCGGAATATATTGCTTAACAAGATGAAACTAAAAATAAATTAAAGTTGTTCTTCTTGTACAAGTAATACTGTCTGATATTGCTTTTTAAAGTGTATCCTTAGCTGTTTTCCTTAATAAATAATTTACTAAAGACTTTGGAGAAACTATCATAAAATTATTTATAAGAAAATATCGAAAATAACATCATATTTCATCACTTCATCTGTGTATGAAGAACAGATTGATTTAGGATTTTATCACTATTATTACAATCAGAATAATCTTGCTAACGCGATTTCTTATCAGTGATGGTGAATCATGCAAAAGAAATGCAGTAATAATAGTGAAAACATGCGTCACGCGACATTATCAGAATGCTTTCAGATTTATTAATTCCGAGCTCGTGCAGATTCAAGTAGCCAGATGTATCGTGTTTTGTATTTCGGTCCAACAGACAGTTTTTTTCGTCATTGCGAAATCTCTTTCTCTACGTTCCATAAATCGTCGCCATTTAGAGTAGAACGTCTTTCAATTAAGAAAATAAATTTTGTTATCATTTAACTGGTCGTAATTTCTTCCACTTCTTACACCGCATTCTCTATCGTTACTCTTCCACTAAGATTTTATTATCAATAATTTGTTGCAATGACTACATTATATAAGCAATTTATTTTAGCTTTTATATGTTTTTATTTTGTAAATTCCTAATTTATTATTTACATTTGAATAAAGTAATATCATGATTTTGAACGGGTATTTAAACAGCTGTTCTCGTCAATAGTAGATGAATTTTCATAGCATTTAAATTGTCTGCTTAAAAGGTTAACCCTTGTCTATCTGAACCGTAACTTATGCATTATAAATATCTTATAAATAGACATTTCAATATTTAAGAGACTAAGAATATTGTGCAGTGACTGGTAGAACATGGTTGTCAATTGGTAGTTGAATTATTATGTTTAATACACTATAATTAAATCAGTCTATTTATATATATATTAAAAATATTCTAATCAAGTTGTTTAAATGTTTATGAAATAAATGCAACTCATCGTTTCGATCATTGAAATATATTCGTAGAAATCTGTCTTGGGAGCCGATCCTAGACCTAGAAAAACAATTGCACTGCCCTTGAGCTACATACGAGAGCAGTAAAAGTGATAGAACAAAACATCACCTTGATAAAGAAATTTTAATTCGAGGATGACATCAAGCAGAGCGAAGAGACTAGGACTGCAATTATCTATTGTCAAAGATTTAGGATCGAAAATTTTAAGTTTATTACATCTTAATGAAAATATCAAGAAGGAAGAAAAAAGAAATAACCATTTATTGCAATTTTTAGCATCATATATATATATATATATATATCTTGTCAACTTAGTCTTAAATTAAAATTCTATAAAAGTTCATTAATTTTTATAATTCTTATGACAACATGAGAAATAGATTTTCTTTTTTTGCAAATTTAATCAATAATGATTAATAGATTTATAAATATATACTATATAAAGCTATTAATCATTATATATATAGCGATTACAGATAAATGTTGATAATGAATGATTGCTAACATTGATAAAGAATAGCGAGAAGAGTAAGAATTTTTTTATTTTCTTGCATGACGGGATATTTTACGGAGGCTCGACTATCATGATTGATAGTCACGAAGTCTTGTCTGCAGCTTGGAAACGAAACCGAGAGATCTAGAATGTTAATGCCAAGGCTATTTGGTCCATTGTCGATCTCTAAGAAATGCCATTGCCAAGGAAATCTACTGATCTAATGATGTTATCAACAAAACAGTTATGAGGAAGTTACATCGATATGCACCATTCAATATACAAATGATATAAGCTACAAAAAAGTAACGCATAAAAATAGCAATTGAGAGCGAGAAAGCGGCATATGAGTAATGTAGGGATGTTGGTTACAAAATAGGTTCATTCAGGAAAAGAAAACAGATATGTAAAAATACAGAACAACTTTTACGGGAAGGATTGCACACTTGCGGATACGCGCGCTCTTAAGGTCCATCTACAATATGATTGGCAGTAAGGAATAAAGAATAAATTGACCAATAATAGTTGATTTATAGAAGAATAATCGATTGTATTTGGCCAATTTCTTACGGCTTAAGGCTTACTATCGCCATTGTAGACGAACCATTACGCAATTCTAGCGTTTTTTAACTCATCAGGTGTTCGTCCTTCCTGAACGCCCTTTGTACCGTCGCTCTTTGTCTGCTTCCCACAGCAATATCAATGATAATATTAATGAAATTAATTAGTATTATTAATAGAGAATATAAACACATACAATTATCTAATGTTGATTATTTATATTAAAATATTAATATCAAAAAGTAGATCAATGTCAAAAAGTGAACAGTGTTAATTGGAAGAATTCATTTTTCAACGCAATGCATTAATAATTAATACTAGAATAATTAAGCATCTCGTATACGCTATAAGGCGATTGCATATAAATTTTTCTTAGGTTTTAGAATAATTCATTAGATGTTAAATACATGTGCTATTATTCGTTCATCAGACGCATTAAGTAATGCTTATGTTATTCAAGCATGAATATTTGCAAAATTGCTTAAGAAAGTCTTACACGTAATTGTTCATAGATTAATTAATACATTATTTGTTTATTAACTTAAACTTGTGTGGTGTATACGTACAGTAATATAATATTAAAAACTTTTATTTTATAATAGCAAACGTGCGACTTATACCATTATAATGAAAAGAATACAAAAGTGTATGTGTGCAACAAGAATATTTAAAATATAATAATACATTTCAACAAAGTGCAATTTAATTTTTGCAAATCGTGTACAAAATCCATTTCACACACGAATAAAGGATTGCGTAAGAATAAAACTAACGCATGAGAATAAAATTTATGCACGCGGATGCACAAGAAAAACAAACGATTTTATAACGGGACTTATTTGCGGGATTTTTCAATCATTAATTCATTGTTCTATCGATCGTAAATCTTTCGTTACGAGGAATTATATTATTCCCTGTATATCTATATGTATATCTTCAAGCGTTGTGCTGTGTGCAGCCCATTATGAAATTTTAAATAATTCTCGAGTATCATTAACGACTATTAAGAAGCAATTGTTACTGTAAAAGTATCAGAAGGTCGACATGGTAAGGCGCGGCGAGAAAAAATGGAAAAATTAATAAGCATCTTTTAACATATACGACAATGTATGACGGATTTAGAAGTTAATATGACAGTGAAAAAAGATTCATTCTTCATTAACTATAATCTATACAATCGGCGACAACGGTATGCATTATTAAGTTGTTTAGTTAAAAGTGATAGACAGCATACTGAGAAAAATTCATGGTCCATAAACGTATTACGCACATAAATGTGCAAAATAAATAATTATAATATTTTTTAGTATTGGAAGATACTGAATGCCAAAATTGTGCAAGAATGATTTTTACACTTTAAGTGATAATTGATATTCATCTGCAAAACTGTTACACGATAATCAACACTTTCCTATCGTACTCTTAGCATTTCGTCAAGGTTTTGTCAACACGACCGCAATGTGGGAAAAATATGATATTAGTAAAGAATTATATAAGTGAACATTTCGAAAAATGTATTTTTTTACGATATTTACACAATATACAGTTATTTTTTGTTGCGAGATTTTTTTCGCCAGATAAATCTGTATGCATACAAGAAAGAAGGAATTGAAGCGATAACTGATAATATAAATAAAGCCACTCTAATGGTAACGTAACATACACAGCATAACTAGCGCCTACTCTCCATAGGACCTGTTACTTATCTCGCTTTTAATTTCTATTTCGTTTCCGTTTTTATTTGCTTAAATGTACGGTGTAGAATATCGCTGCTCGACAAAGACGTTGATACGTTCTGCCCCTATATAAATTATGCCTTAAATTATGTTTCCATCTAGATTTGAGGCGTAAGTTTCGCCCACAATACCATTGTGTACTTCTTATATATATATACTATATATATATATATTCTTCTCTCCTTTTTTATCTTTTATAACAAAAAGCCAAACACTTTGAATGATTATGCACTGTCCTGGAAAATAAAACATTTTAATTTATTTAATTTTAATATACCGTAAGTGGCTAGTGAAAAATGTTGACCATTTTCGAGACAGAACGTTTCGTCGTATATGTACAAATATCACTTATTATTTAACAATCGATAAAAAATTTCTCGCAGTCTCGCTATTTTTTAAACGATTAATAGGAATTATTATCTTATTGTACACAATGGAGAGACTAGACCATATTGAGACATTTTCTTGCAAAAGATGTTTCAACCATTGTTTGACAATTAAAAGAGCCTTAACAACATTTCATGATCGTAACACTTCTTTAACAATAATATCACTTCGTTTCCTAACAATCCTCGTTTTGCAATTACTTGATCGATGGCAGAGTAGAAAACTATAAAACATTTCTTGAGCTTTTCTATTCATACACAAATTCCAAAATCTTGTATTTTTTTGTATTTTTACAACATATTGCAGAGACATATTATTCAAAATATATATAATATTTTAAAATGTGAAATGTACAATTTATGACACATATGTGATAACGCTTACAACTTAGATGTAAAACAAAGCACGAAGAATAAATCGTTTTTATATTTATATATATAATCATAATACGAGAAATATTATTTAAAATAATGCATAGATATGTGGGATTTAACATATTTTTACAGATACATTGATATTTAATATTTGTTCAATAATGTGAATCAAACAATAATCAAATAACAGAAATCAAATTAATTGAAGGAATGTATAAATTAAAACTGAACAGTCTGAGTCAATAAATATCTAACAGTTACAAAACTAATGTAAACATGTTGTAGACAACATAAGTCACTTTCTGCTTTGCTTTTTCTAATCGCATATGCACATTTAAAACAGTAGATCCTAGATTTGAACATAAAATTTTTATTGAAAACCCATTATCTTTGGCTACTTTGGGTATGTTTATTTAAATAATTATAATATAGTAATATTGTACAGCTTGAATTTTAGAGTACAAGATGAGTTCATACGCATAGCTTTGCTTTACATCATGTGTTGCCCGTTTGATGGAGTATATTGTGATTGCTGATTTATAGATGGTCCTGTAGGCCCAGGCGGACCGTATGGCCCGGGTGCTGGGCCGCTTTGAGGTGGATATCTGCTACGTAATATATTAAATTATCACTTCTTGTATAAAGAAAAAGAAGAAAAAACATAACATTCAACATAATCAATGAAACGTGCGATTAAGTAATATTATCATATGTCATAAAAAGATGTGTATTTATGCGCGTGCGTTTGTATAAGAGTGTATTGTAATTTATATAATGAAATATCGTGAAATTTGGAAATATTCCTAACTTGTAGTCATTCTGATTATAACAAGCTTTAAAATCGATGATTATAGTGAGCGTTGCAATATAAAAGGAAAAAAATTAAATCACATACCCTTGTGGTTGATAAGGAAGGTTATTTTGATCAGGCGGCGGTAAAGATGATCCTTGTGGAGGTCCAGGCGGATGTTGATGGGGTCCAGATTGAACATGAAAATGTTGGGGTAAAGAGATGTTTGGCATACTGGTAGGACCCATGTACTCGTTGCTCGGCAAACTCGCGTTATACGGCCCCACCGGACCAGAGCTGGCTCCGGTGGGGAACGGAGAAGGCGGCATACCATTAAACATCTGTAGAAGGATGTAGCAATGTCAGAGTATCACGCGCTATTGTGAGAAACATTAGTTGAGGACGAGATACTTACGTGCGTTGGTGGTGGATTGTGGAATGGATAAGGACTTATATGTGGCTGCATTTTAGGCAGAGTGTAGCCAGACGGTGTCGGAGGTTCTCTCATCAGGGTATGGTACAGATTGAGAGCGTCGACCAAATCGGAACTTAATTGGGTAAGCTGCGCATGCCGCCTATCCACTTTTTCCAAAGCTGCGTCAATCAAAGGCCCCATCGCCGTAACTTGTTCTGTAAAATGCAATAGAAGAAAATAATAAATATCTGTAACATTTTTTTAACTTAATATTTTCGCAAGATTCGCAGTTACCTTCTAAATCAAGCATTTCCTGAGGATCGGAGGTATCACATTGTGGATCAGCTTCGTGAAACAGATGTAATAATCTATCCATTTTCTTTTCATCTATTTCAACTTCCACTACTTCAGGTTCACGTTTGACCATTTTTACTTCTACTTCTTCCGCAAATTGCACTAATTTCTTGTTACTATGTTCCAATTCTACACAGAAATACATAAACGTACATTAATTCAATCGCGAATACACATAATAAATAAATTTAAGAATGTTTAAACTTAATAGAGTACATCAGAAAATTAAATTCCATATATCTTACTTGTAAACTCTTCTGGTTCAACAGACAAATCAGCAGTAACAAAATTGGAGGGAAAGAGTCCTTCGCCTCTTTGATTGCTGCCCTTCCACCAATTTGGATGAGAATCATCCAAAATGTTAACTAAAAATCCAAATTTAATTATAAATTCATTTCTAATAATTATGATATCATATAACTTATGCTTTTGTATAATTCTCATACACATACTTATTTCTCCTGCTAAGAATGTCAATTCATTATCCTCAGCAGCTTCAAAATCGTACAAAGCACGTACTTTTCTGCCTTCTTGGGAGGTGCTGGTTGCTCCAAGTACCGAATTCACACTAGGATATAAACTAGTACTTTTCTTAGAGGCTGGCGAGCTATGCGACGAAGTGCTTTGAGTATGCGCTTTATTTTCTTGCAATGAAAGTTGTATGGCTGTAAAATATCATCTATATAATAACTAAATATAATAATATAATGGAAATAAGCTTAAAACATTATTAAATATATAATGAAAATAATATTGAACTATTACCTTTTGCAATATCTGATTCTTCTTGTGAATTTGTTACTACGTTAGGATCTCTGCTCAGAGTGCTAGACCGTTTTGGCTAAAAAAAAAAAGATATTGCATTTTATATATATTTAAAAAAGTTTAAAAATATTGAATTAACGATTCTGAAGCGGAACAAGCTGTTCTTTCCATAAATAGTACAAGAATTATAATAATTGTTTCGTATTATAGTAATTATAGATATTATAATAATTATAGTTTTAAAGATTCTATGTCCATATAAATTAAAATAAATAACATTGTATTATATTTACGCATTTATTTTATTAATTTACTGTATTTTAACATAATTTTTATCATTATAAATGTACTGTTAAATGGAAAATTTTTTGAGTCAGTCTTTCGCCTCACTTAGGAATTTATGTCTGATAGCGAATTTAATTGAATTGCACTAATGTGCATTGGTACACATTAAAGCTATTGTACACTATAATCTAAATAAAAATAAAATACAAATATTTCGAATGATAAAATATATATTTTATCATTCATTTTATCAAACAGCATAATAATAAAGTATATTGAGGATTTCGCAATTTAACCCATTTATATATTAAATACACACATCTTTACGTCGATTTATGTACGACGGCTTTAATGTGCACCAGTGCGCTCAACCGAATTAACTCAACCGAATTAATCACATGTCCAACAAGTTGATTTAGGCCCTATGCACAATAGAGGAATATTAGATATTAGGAATAGGAATAAAAATTTTAGAATCAATTTTCTCAATGAATATTAAGTGTAACGTAATAAAATGTAAAGAATAAAACATAAGACATAAATGTGCTGTACAAGATACAACTTATTATTTATCTATAACGTTCATTAAAAAAACTGATTCTAAAATTTTAATTCCTGTTCCTAATATCTAATTCTCCTATTGTATGCAAAGACCTTATTCAAAATGCATATAATAGGTGCAGCTCAGTGAATAGTTACAGTATTATATGTACCCAGTGGCTTATAAAATAAATACATGATGCAACATAAGAGGGACACACAGTATCAACGAACGATAGTCTTATCTGACTGATTTCAAATAATGCAGCTCAGTCTGGACTTGTAATTCAACACTTGATTTTTCAATAAATATAAATGATTTATATTTTTATAATTGTAGTGAGAGAAGTGCAATAATAATGCAGCAGAGTAGACTCACCGTTTCTGAGACAGAGGAAAAGTCATGGCCTTCACTTCTTAGTTTATTATACAAACTTGGGATCAGATTCAATTGTGGATCTGTCTTAAAATCACCCTCCACCCATTTTTTTATAAGTGATTTGATTTTATCTACTATTTTTGGCTGCGGATGGTTAATAAGCTTTCTCAGGTCATTTTCAAAATCTCTGGACGCAATTTCCAAGTGGAAAATTTTTCCACAATTGCTGGCACAGGCATCCAACAACTAGATCAAAAGTGAATAATCAAAGATCTGTGATGGTGTACGTTGAAACATTTATCATTGTTAAAGGACAATATACTAACTGTTATAGCTTGCATGACCACATGAGGGTCCTGACAGTACAATCTCTTAACGATAGAACGCAAACAGTCCTTGGCATTTTGACTGGAGGTGCCTACTTTGTCGCAGATGTCCATTATCTTTCCCCATTCTTCCGTCACATTGTTCTCGTTGGTTGCCTTTTCTGGTGCAATACGATCATAAATAATAATTTAAAGAGCGATACATCACAGGCGCACTCAATGGCATGCATAATCAAGAGGTCGCAGAAGATTTCTTTCTTTTTAAATAAAAATATGAAGATTAAGATAATAAACAAATGTAATAACGAGATAATTCGCATCATATAGATAAGACAAAGGGGACGGGCACATTCTACAGCCCCGCGTCATCCGGGAAAGATATCAGGCGGCGAACTGTCATCGGGCGTGGAATCTTACTGCGCCACGTGTAAAAAAAAAATCGATCTCGCGCGTGACATGCAAGAGTCGGTCAGATTTGGGGGCGGAGGAACAGCGCGAAAGGTCCGATGATGCGGCCGGAGGTCAAGTGTCAACAACCGCTTAATACGCCCGATGCAGAAGAGCGACCCGTTCCTCGCGCTGCTCTCTCGCACGGCTGGTCCTCGCACAATAATCGCGAACGTGCGCGGCGGGAGGCGGCATCCGCGGCCGACACGCGTAACGAGGCCAGACGAGATCGCGACGAGGAAACGAGGGTATTACTCACCGACATCAGCGTCGAAGGGCGAGGAGTTCGGGAAGAGACCCATGCTCGCGGCTCTCTCGCGCACACGGCCGTCGTGAGGATCGTCCCTACTGTCGTCGCGCTCGCACGTCGGCACGCCGTCGCAGAATCGCGCTGCGCATCCAGCTGATATTTACTCACAAACACGTTCGGCCGAGCGACTGACGATACCAGACGATACTACGCTCCGCCGCACCAACAGACATCTTTGCCCCCGGATCCTGCCAGATTCTCGTATCGATACTTGTATCGAGACTCGCGCGAACGCAGCCGGTCGACGTTAACCTCGAGAACACTCGCCGATGACACAAACGTTCTGTTTCTTCGTTCTTTGGAGAACGCTTCCGACCGATAGATCTGTCCTTTTCGTCCAAAGTTTCGAAGGCTTGTGCGTCCGTATCGAAGCGGAATTTCACGAAAACTTGTCTTTGGTCTTTGGCGAGCCAAGCTCACAACTCACGATGCGATAATCGATGTATCGAACGACGTCACACGACCGCTGTGCGAGCACGAATCATCGCATTCCCCGACACTCGAAACAGAACAACCAAGATGGCACGGCCAATCAGATCTACCACCACTCTTATTCTGCCGCTACGTAAACAGGAAGAAATAAATAAACTGACTTCTCATATTTCATCATTTATTTATTTCATTCTATGAAGTAATAATTAGAAATAATTAGGAAGTACTGGTATAATCGAAAATGCCGATATTGTTTGATATATATAAATATTCAACTGTTTAATTGTGGTTATTCTATTTGTTTTTCTTGCTCAATGTCTTTTTTCTTCAATGTAAGTATGTGTATAAATAACAAAGCATGTGAAATTATGCTGTGAGATTGTATTTCTGTAATTATCATCTGTACAAATCTGGCTTGCTATCCATAGTATTGAGAATTGAAAAGACACATGGAGATCTTCTCTTATAGCTGATCTGATATATTCAGTTAGCTGGGAATTTATTCGTGCATGATATATTTTATCAAACATATTATTTTATTAAATCAGCGAGTTGTGAGAGTCAATCCTCTTTTTCGAAGCAAATGCATGCTAGTTAAATCTCCGATTGTATTAAAGATATTCTGAACCTTTAAATTATCTTACAATTTTCCAATGTTGTACTTTTTCAGAGATTGTTGGAGATTTCCAATGTGCTTAATTCACGTTCTAAGATGATAAAAGGAATTCTAGTAACTTGTATTGTGTCAGAAATAATATGGCAATGGCACAAGAGACGTTCCCAAAAGCAAATGATTCCTGAAGGGAATACTTTGAATGGTTATGCGAGGCAGCTTTATAACACAGAGACAGAAATCTATGAAGTCATGTTCTTTTCAAAGAACTCCAATTTATGTCGATTACATCTGGAAAGCATGAAACCATGTGCAAAGCAGAATTGTGCAATACGGCACTTGAAGTAATTTCTTTAATGAGATACAAAATAAGGCAAAATAAAATTATTCATTTCTCTCTCATAGCAACTGTATAAAATATATCTGATGCATTTGCAGGAGGATCATAAAGTATTTGGATTCTGCAACTGCTACTTTGGACATGTGTATATATTTCTTTACATTCCCAGAGTTAGCAGAGGTGATTATAAAAGCTAAAAAAAGAAATGTTGTTGTAAGGATGATATTAGATGAGTCCATGGCATTTAATGATACAAGCCAAATGATGAATTTTTACAAAGAAGGTTTGTGACACACAACATTTTGAAACAAATATATGAAGAATTTATTGTATTTCATAAAATAAAATTTCTATTGAATGATGTAACAATTTTTTAGTTGACATTGTTTTATGTTTGCAGGCATTCAACCAAAATCAAAAAAGTTAGATGTCTTGATGCATCATAAATTTGTAATTATTGACAATAACATTTTAATATCAGGCAGTGTAAACTGGACCAGATCAGCATTTTTTGGAAACTTTGAGAACGTGCTAGTGACTAATAAATCGGCGATAGTTGAACCTTTTATAAACGAGTTTGAAAATATGTGGACGATGATTAATACGGTAACTACAGAATCTGATTCTAGAAACTAAAATATACATTAGCAATTTATTTGACCAAACTTGTTTATTAAATTAAGCAAGGAGACTATTTTTTACTTTATACTTTCACTTTTTACTTTTTCTTTTTTGATATATCAGAAGTCAAGAAGTTTTGACTTGTGATATTTAATTTGTGTAGTTAACTACAGGGGATCGATCATGAAACTTTTTCCTTAGGGTGGAAATGTGAAAAGTGAAAAATTTCTCCATTAATTTCAATGGTAAAATTTCCACTTTTCACGTTTCCACCGTAGGGAAAAAGTTACATGATCGACCCCCTGAACAGACATACAAGAAAATATTTTATAGTGACATTTAATTTTTACAAATGCAGTTTTACACATATCAATATTAAATTTTTCTATGAAGAAGAACTCCCTAATGTAGGAAGACAAATATTTTGGATACAAAAAATTAAAAATATAAAAATATTTTGTCTGGCTATATGTATAAATACAAATGTTTGATATTGATAACATTTTCATTTTTTTTAAATGTTTGTCCAATTGTCCAGTCCTATTCTGTACATAAGTGCATACATTTTTTCTCAAAATAATTGAGAGATAATTGTAAATGCGAGACATTAATCAGAGCTAATGCTCTAATTGGGGATTTTGTGGATTAAATCTTATACGATATATATGCAGCGTGGGTGCACCAAAGGGGGGTTACCATGACGATTCTGACGTCACTGTCTTGGTTTAAGGATAGCCATTGTTTTCGCATAAATAAAGCTGCGTTCATGATGCATATTGATTTTCTTTAACTGGGAACAGTCATGGTCTTCAGAGTTCACGGTCGCGTATAAAGAAACTTGAAGGATTGATGAAGATTTAATTATAGATATGCGTCATGCGACTAGACAATTAAACCAATGAAACAGTTTTATTTTATTTTAGTTTTAGTTAATCTAATGATTAAAGACAGGATTATATATTTTGTATAGATAGAAAGAACCTTGGATAGAAAAAAACATTTTCAATATTTCCATACTATTGGTTATTATCGAATGAAAGGAAGTAAATTGTATATTAATATTAAAATTAAATATTAAAATTATAATTAGTTATAATTTTAATATTTCTGTCAGTTAATTGACATTAATTTAAAAAAAAATTAGTTTTTTCCTATTTTTTCTTGATGTAAAAGAAATTTGTGTGAATTTTGGAACTTTATTAAGTGAATAATATCTAATGAAAACTTATTTCTAATAATGATTGCTAAAGAAAAAAAAAAAAGAAAAATTTGTATAAATATTAAAATGATTTATTTTATTAATTAAGCGTACATATTGATGATTCCTTTTATCATAAATTAAACAGAAATGAATCTTGTTACACGGAATAGAAGGGGAGAAACAAGACGAGTAATATTGATTTGCAAATTTACAAGATAAATATAAATGTAAAAGCAGTGATTAGTTTTGTCTTTCAGAAAAAGATTTGAAATGTTATGATTTTATGTACGTTGTATGTATAGCATTATGCTATTCTTAAATTCTCGATCATCAATTTTCGATTCATTCACGTTAACGTTATGATATTCGATTAAAACGAATGTACATATACATATTTTCAAAACGTATGTAATATAATAATAAATACATTCAGTCTTCTTTATGTTTTATTTATATAAATTCTTATGAGTTATTTCAAATCTTTTTAAGAAACGTCAAATAAAACACTGTTAATCGTTATAATTTATTGAAAAGCTTGTAATAACAGTTCTAGTTGCAAATTGCAAAAGTTGCATTTAAGGTTTCCTCAATATTCAAAATACATATTTCGCGCCGTCTCGCGCGCCGTCTCGCGCGCCGTCTCGCGCGCTATCTCGGCTGCCATGACACTTTCGGTCTTTCGACGGCGCGTCGGTTTAGTGAACAGAGCGCAAATAATTCCGCGATTGTTTTTCCGATTTTATCCGTTGATAGTACGTAATAACCATGAGTTTTTGTCGGGAGGGCTAATTAAAGCGACAAGCGATTGCCGGAACGTGTGGATTGCCGCGGGTCTTCGCGATCGATGCCGCAATCAGCGTTCCGCCGCCACGCGCTGTTCCATGAGACGGTTATGGTCTTCTATTCGAATTCCAGTAAGTTCAAATTCCGGTGGCATTCGCATGCAAAATCAATCCTTACGTTCACGAGAGAATCGAAGCGCGGCTGGCGTATTTCTTTCGCCACTACGCGCTGTGCCATGAAACGGTTATAGACTCAGGTTCGAATTTCGATGAGTTCAGATTTCGGTGGCAAACGCATGCGAAAGTGATCCTTACGTTCACGCGAGAGAATCGAAGCGCGGCTGGCGTATTTTTTCCGCCGCGCGTCGCTATGCGCTGTGCTATGAAACGGTTATGTACTCCGATTCGAATTCCGATGAGTTCGGATTCCGGTGGCGTAGGCATGCGAAAGTGATCGTTACATTCACGCGAGAGAATCGAAGCGCAGCTGACGTATTTCTTATCAGACGTAGTACGTCGCGGAGTTCTACTATAATGTTATATTATCATTGCGCAAATATTATGATTGCGTTCGCTTTAGCGTTCACAGCATCTTTATAAGCATCTGTATTTATCCCTGTTTATCTTTATGAAAAAATATTCTTATTGGACTCGTGAGAAAACTAATTGGAAATTATTGGGTGCGAATAAATTTCTAATAGTTTCCAATAATTTTTTCGCAAATTCAATAATATTTTTCTATAAGGATAATTCAAACAAATGAGATTAAATAGACAAATGGAATTTCTGAATTATTATTTTATTCTTGTTTAATGCTTGATGAATAATTAGGTTGAAATGATGCTTAAAGATTGTGTGCCAAAACGTAAATGCAGCCTGTGTTATTTTGTATACGCGTAATATAGATATTTATATTTTACGCGTAAACATCCAATCCTGGCTACAATCGTACAGAATTCATTTAACGAAATGATTGTATGTTCGTATATTATCGACGCGGTATACGTATAAATCTCGACACGAGGCAAGATAGTGTCTCGTGATTACCGACGTGATATATCGCGGTTGTAGCTGTGTTCTGAAATTTTTTGCCAATACTGAAAATCTACAGTATTCACAACATGAACTTATGTGATAGATTTTTAGTAATGACAGAGTAATTTTAAGATTACGTTTACATGGATTATTTACGTATTGTTTATGTTATGTTTACATAAATCTTTTTCGTATATATGTAAACAAATAAAAGCAATGGAAATTATTATAAATTGGATAACATATTACAAAAAGAAGTAATTAAATTATAAAATTGTTAATATACTCGATTGTAGTATTAATAAAATAAAAATATTTAATATTAAAAATTAAAAATTAGCTAGAATATTCACAGAATTTTTACTACTTCTCAACCTTTTATGATCTATAGATTATTATTTATATAAATGATACGTAAAATATAGTTAACATAATTTACATTGTATGCACGTGATGTAGAATATTTATATTTTACGTGTAAATGTCCAATTCTGGTGTATATCATAATGCAGCCATAGTAAAAAGCTCCACACCAACAATGCAATGATACCGAACTCGTTAAAAGTTACAGAACATATCAGATCATATCACGTGTGTTTATTACGTCTAATGAAACGTTTACTACAGATAAACAATGAGATATATTGAAAATAAATAGTATGCTGTATGACAGTAGAGAATGAATTTGTACGACAGTTTTATTAAGTAAATTCCGCGCGATCGTAGCATCTACAACCGCGACCTATCACGTCGGTAATCACGAGACACTATCTTGCCTCGTGTCGAGATTTATACGTATACCGCGTCGATAATATACGAACATACAATCATTTCGTTAAATGAATTCTGTGCGATTGTAGCCAGGATTGGATGTTTACGCGTAAAATATAAATATCTATATTACGCGTATACAAAATAAATTATATAAACTATTTTACGTATTGTATTATTTATATAAATAATAATTTGTGTATCATAAAAGATTCAGATTTTATTTAAAATAATGAAAATTATATACATATGTTTTGTTTTTATTTTTAATATTATATATTTTTGTTTTATTATTATTAAAGTCAGCTATATATTAAGCATATTAATCTTATAACTTAATTACCTTTTTCCTTTTGTGTAATCTCTATTTTGTAATAGTTTTTATTGCTGTATAAAAAAGATTCGCATTACTCGGGCAAGTGGTAATATATTTTTTAATACACTCGTCCACAAAATTAAAGGATAACCTATTCTGACTCCCAAAAATAGGCG
>QKQZ01008137.1:0-10613 GCA_003595255.1 Solenopsis fugax | reverse complement strand
GGGCTCTCCCCCGAGGCCCGGGGTATGCGTAATGCATTTCCCCTCCGTGAACAAAAAAAAAGGTGTTTGCACCTTATAACTTTCTAAATATTGTAAATACTTGCTTGTTTATCGAGTAAAATGATATAAAAATGGTTCAATGAAGGAGTCGGTATACGAAACAAATTAATATCGATGCTATTTATGCAATATTCTTTTTCCGTTATGCAATACTTTCAATAAAATCTCGCGCGGCAAATTGCGATTACGTAACGTCAATATAATGTCGCTTGCAGATTTCCAACAATTATTTTCAATTATCTGCGTTTGTCGAGCGAAATGTTCGAGTGAAAAGCGGCATGATGTTTCACGCCGGTGAATGCGGCCGTATAGTTTCGGAAACGCGATCAAAAATTGATAGCGCGTGATGCAGTGCCAACGATGGCGAAATCATTGATAATCCGAACTGGAAACTAGTTTCCAGTTTAGCCTGAGGCAGTTGCTGAATTTCCCAAAGTTTTGAACTGTTCTTGGCTTTTCTTATACGTACATTTACTTCAGATTAGAGAAATTTCGATAATTAAGAACAATCAAATTAGCATATTAAACACTGTGAGGCACTATTTCCTTCTAGATTTAAAATTAATTCGTTTTTTATGTCCGGCGAAGAGAAGAAAATGGATGAAGAAAAATCTTGAGACACTAAGACGTATGCTTAAAAAAAAAATAGAAAAGTTTTTAAAACTTTTATACATGGTCTACACTCAGAGAAAAGTTCATAGTAATGGCAACTATAAAAGTGACTACTATACAAATTTTATATATAGGATTAATGCACATATTTTAATAAACTATTTTATAATTGTTTCAATTAAAGTTTAAGTTGCAATGTGACTATAAAAATAGTTTGTATCACCACGGCAATAATGTTTGTGCAACTATTAGTTTTTATAGTGAAGTATTATTTCAACTATAATTACATAGTGATACGGGTTTTAAAACTAATAAATTATGACACTTACTTTTAATTTACGTACGGCCGATTGACCTTTACAGAACAGGAAGCCACTATAGTGGCTCTAAAGCAGTGACAGGTTAAGTATACGACCGGAATAACCATGACAGCAATGAAGCAGTGATGCAGGACCCTAAGAATGCTAGGAATGAGAATGGAGGATCTTAGTTGGTTCAATTTTTCCGTCACCTACACTTGTATTACTATCCCAGCAAAAAAGCATGAAGTTATAGTCATATAAATGTTAGTTGTAATTTCCCACTCAACAATGTAACTGTTATATGCATAGCACACTCGTTACATAACAGTTATTATACTTTGCTGGGATTTTTTTATAACTTATTCAACAATTTTACTACAAATTGTTAATATTACTGTATTTTCTTAGTTCAAATAACTTATTATTAATTAAAAACAATATCAATATCTAGTTCGACCTAGTAAAAGCAAAATCATAATAAGGAAAGGTCAATATAGCGAGTAAACAACCAATGTTATTTATACATATATAATTCATAGTTTATTTAATTACAGGGACGTTTCGGTTTTACTTAACCATCTTCAGCCAAAATTTAAACAATTCTCAAATTTACCTTTACATTATTTAACTGATATAATCAATATATAATTGACAAATGAAATTTAAACAATTTTCGAATTTGCCTCTATTTTATTTGAATAGTTTTGCAGAGGTATTAGCACCAAACGTGCGAGAAATGAAATTTATTATTATTTTTATTACAACTTTGAGGTGCTATTCACAAATTTATAGTTACTGATACGATTTTTTTCTCTGAATATAACATGTATTATAATTACATTACTGGAATGCATATGAAATTGAAACTGCAGAAAGATGGATAAGATATTTGATCCAAACACAGTTTCTTTTGATAAAACTCTCTTCCTATTTCATTTTAAAAAATTTTTTAGTTTATGTAGATGTTCGCATTTCTGTCACGATCGTATATTTTTATAGACATCCAAATATCTAAAAATGCATCTGTATGATTTTTTCAGTATTTTAGCTATGAAAAAGTCAAATACATTTTCCCAAAAAATACTCTATGATGAGTTTCTAGTTTTTCCTCTCCTTCTCATCAATTTAATATCATAAGTTGTTTTGCCGCGGCCGAAAAATACACTGGTCGAAGAACACAACTGAAATAGAGAGAGAGAGATAGAAAAGGAGCGTATTCTACAGAGCTTCCAGTTTTTAAATAAAAGTCGTACTCTTCTTTAAATCCCGCAGCGTCAAATCGACGTAAAGCCGTCCCGCCTGGCACACACGACTCGTACTACTCCTGCCGTAAAAACAAACCAAGAAATTTAATTTCACCGTGGCTTAAGCGGCGATTCGCTCGGAAAACGTGGCGAGTTTTGCCAGACCGCACCATCGGTTTGCGTTCCCGTAGAGCCGGAAGCAGAGAAATAATTACAGAATTTTAGTTTAATTAACCGAATCCAAATATTCGTCATGCGATACTAAATTTTCTTCATTAGCCGGCTACGAGAATCCCATTTTCCTCATATCGCGGAAAAGGAATCTTCGAATTAAAGTACTGGCACGCCACGCTGCCCACGTTTTTTGTTGCACGCCCAAGGGAACTTTTCCGAGAAGCACAACAAGTCGCTTGTGTCCAGTAATCTGGCTGCCGCGCAAATTCCCCAGCAGCAACTTGTAGCTGTCAAGCAAGTACATATTTCTGACGCTCCACTACGGACGAGAGGAAAAGAAAAAAGCAGTCGCGACAATGGTGCGACTCGTTACAAGAAACTGTTCCTTGTTGTGGAAAAAAAAGTGTGAAAATGTCCGCGGTGAAGTGTGTCACTGCAGGAAACAGATTTCGCGAAATTTTGCGAAAGACCAAATGAATATTCACTAGTTTATGCAAACTCTCTATTTCGAAGATAGCTCTCCCCGTTATACGTAATAAACTGTTTATTTTTCATGAACGCACAGTAAAAAATGACTATCAAATCAACAATTCATTGTTTCATAGAGGGTAAGGTTGCCGATATCGCACTGGCTCCTAAATCGCACCACCTCGCATATAAATTCAACTACAGTACTTGTACACTACAAAATTTCTATTGTTCTTAATATGTTGAGTTCAATGAAGGATGATGAATGTTATGTAGTTCCCAAATAATCCCACAAAGAGTGTACAAGTACTGTAGTTGAATTTATACACGAGGTAGTGCGATTTAGGTGCCGATGCGTTATCAGCAACATTACCCTATAACCAAGAATATAAAATCTTGGAAAAATTCGATAATCTTGATCAGACATAATTTGCTTATACACTGAGAGAAATGTTTTGTAAAATCAACATAATGAATTTTATAGTGATAGTTACTAAATATCTAGTTGTTTTGACCAAACAATTTGTAGCCTTAACCAAATAATTATTTTCATACAACAAATTACAAAAAGTTGTTGGTTTTTTTGTTAAATGTAACAAAGTTTTTGGTACCAGTAACTATAAAATTCATTTGATCACTATACTATCAAACGATTTCTTTCAGTGCATGAAGAAACAAAATTTCTTTATGTTAGCAAATTATGTCTCTTTGAGATTATAAATACTTCCAAGATGATTTTATATTCTTGTTTATATATGAAACAATGAATTGTTGATTTGATACTAATTTTTTTCTATGCGCGACGAATATATATACACGGAAAGAGAATCTTTCTTTGGAGATATTTATTTCATCCCTCTATCGTTCATCTTTGTAGATCGCGAAGTCACGAAGAATTATTTAAGTCGTTAAAATAAAACGAACAATTGATTGATAATCCGTTGCGGGTTATATAACGAAAATAAACGCGATAAGATGGCAAAACAGTGAGTATCGGCCAACACCGGGAGCGAATAGAGCGGAGTGCATTTTCGACGCCCACGCCAGCCGTCCTTCGAGCCGGAGAATGGCGACGAAAGAAATGCGACAAGAAACTTACGATCTCTCTTTTTATTATATCACCACCAATGTCCTTGCCAGGCTGCATTCCTCCTGATCGACCACCTTGCATCGGTCACGGATTTTTCTCGCCCCGGTTCGCAAGCCCTCGCAGCGTTTAGCCGCTTTTTTTTCCCTTTCCCCCCTTGCAGCGCGAAACGCAGCGGATCGATATAATTTTCCTAAGTGACCTGTTACGGCATGTACATGTTGTACATATGTACATCCATATTCGCCCGATGCAATCGTGAAAATTAAGTGCGATAAACTCACTTGCTGAAAATATTGGCAGATTTTGCGAAAAGGCAAAATAAATAAACGAGATAAAACAACGTGAAGTAAAATAAATAAATGAGCTGATGTTGCACCTGTACCAACAACGTAGGAAAGAGGGAGGGAAAAACGGAATGCGATTGTATTCTTTAAATTTATATCAGTAGTGTCTACAATTTCGAGGGAAGAATGTTCCATACGTTCTTTCGCTGATCTATATCAGCATTTCCAGACACATAATTTCGACGATCTAATAGAAATTCGCCTGTACACCGGTGCCGAACTTAGTGGTTCACTGAAACGATTTCGCTGAAATTGCTTCATTCGATTTTCAGGGAAACCCTCGACTTCGGCTCACATACTTCATTCAAGTACATACTTGCACCAACTTCTTACTTGAGAAAATCTAATTTACCACGCTTACGTGCCGCAAAATTTAAGATGTAAGAAGCCATTTTTCCGTAATTGCGCATTGCATCAGTTTTATTATTAAAAGATAGCTTTCAGGTAAAACTGATAGTTTTTGCTACAAAGTTCTGAGAAGTGAACAAAATAGATAAATATGGTAAAAATGAATGAGGGCCAGTTATTAAAAGACTTTTTATAACAATCTGCCTTTATTTTTCTTCTAAGCCGCTTGAATTTAATTTAAATAATCTAGAATTTTCTTGAATTAAAAAGTAGAATATTTTTACAGTAATAAACTTGAGTAGAATATTAATATTATATATTAATGGTTTTTTCATATAATATTTGTGATCCTTTTATAATTAGTTCCCATCTACACTGAGAGAAATCGTTTGGTAGAATAATGATCAAATGAATTTTATAGTCACTGGTACCAAAAACTTAGTTACATTTAACAAAACTTTTTGTAATTTGTTGTATGAAAATAATTATTTGGTTAAGGCTACAAATTGTTTGGTCAAAACAACTAGATATTTAGTAACTATCACTATAAAATTAATTTGATCACTATTCAACCAAACTTTGGTTAATTTTACCAAACATTTCTCTCAGTGTAATACGTACATAATATTAAAATTCATTATGCATCTTTATCACATATATTTCATATAATTCATCATCATATATTTGACGGAATCGTTATTTCATCCAGAACATATGGCAGAAATTACAATGCAAATCCTGGCGAGTGGATCAAGAAAACAAATTGCCAAATCAGAATAGTTCGTTGACGGTGTTGGCGGAACGACGAAAGTACTGATTCAGGTGAATGCATGAATCTCATATTTGAAATACTTTTCGCCGTATCGTGACTACCCTTCACTGGGAACTGGCAGCAAGACGACAAGGGACACGATCGATGAGCGGTGTTTCGCCATCTGTTCCCCCGATCGCTTGGGAACTCGATTCAATGCTCTACACTTCGTGCATAACTTATCCGAGGGGATGTGCTAAACGTATTAGAATCGTTTCTACGCTTAGCCAATGGGCAAAGATTTACCGACTCGAGCAGGCGAGCTCGACCTGCCTAACGTAGCTGAATAAATACTGAACGCGTCAATCATCGCGTCCGTTTGGAGAAAAGCGGATCGATCAATTTAGGATCATTTCGCCGCGGCTCGACAGAGTTGTTAACAACTGACATTAAATGGAATATTTATCGCAGCTGCACGAACGTTGCGTAATAATGCTAAAATTTATGGAACCCGAAGCTACAGAGAGAGAGAGAGAGAGAGAGAGAGAGAGAGTCTCGACGGTATTCGAATTCACGGTTCTTTAAAATTCCGTTTCCGGATTTTCGAACACGTTCCAAATGTTATCGCAGTCAGGTACACGGTGCACACTATCGCAGCATATATTTACAAAATGTAGGGTAAAAGTAGGCGAAAGGAATTGTAAATGTAAATGGAATTGAAACAACTCGATTGAAATCAAAGCTCTTTAATGTGATAGCTCTTCATAGAAGAAATAGAGTATTAATCGGTGGTGATTGATGTCAACAGCGTCGATAAATAGCTGCAGTTTAAATGGTGATAGTGGTATTTACAGCATACGCCATCAATTATTATGTGTTATATGTGTTATCTCGTTACCTAGTTAAATTACTATCGATTTTAGTTGCATTGCCAGAATTCACGGTGTCAATTGCATTACTGTTGCGTCCTGTGCGCCCTGTTGTAAATTTAACTCACGCATTTTTAAATTTTTTAATTGACTGTTTTTGAAGGAAAACTGTATACTCTGGCGAAAATAGTATGTTTATTGAATGTTTATTGAAAATTTATTGAATGTTTATGAGATGGAAATTTAAACATGGAATTGTTTATGAGATGTTCACGACTGTTTGATAGACGTTCGAAGAGTGCTGTATGTTTTCGGAACATGCTGCAAGTGTTCAAAGGATGTTTTAATAAAATTTGTAACATTTGGCAAACATACAACGCTTTTCGAACGTCTATCAAACAGTCGTGAACATCTCATAGACGATTCCATGTTTAAATTTCCATCTCATAAACACTCGAATATATAAATGTTTTAAAACTCTAATTAAACGTCTACTCAGCACTTAAGCAAACATCTTCAAAATTTTAAACATACTATTTTCGCCTGGGTATGGCTGTCACAAATAATCAAAGTGCCGATGATCGAGCCGAATTCTTTACGTAAAAAGGCAAACTTGTTCAACGAAGGCATACATGAAATGCACTCCAAAGAGGCGCGCCATGACCTGCATTCCACTCTTCATATTGTTTCTAGCATGGCGACTTTTCCTCATCGTGCAGCAGACGGCAGCAAACTTTCAGTACGACACATCGCGAAACGGTAAACAACAACAACGTTGGCACCGTTTCGAATAATCTGCGGAAGGGGAGGAAATTTCAATAGATAATTTTTCAGACTTGTGTGCTAAGTTATGAATTTTCAAAATTCCTTAAGAGATATTACGAAGGAGTATCCGCGATTTCAATTTTGTTCCTTAACTTTCGCTCTTCGCGGTTGCAACAGTGCGCGATACGAAATTCTCACGGAACTTTTCACAATTCTGCTCGAGTAACTTTTGTTCAAATAATAAATGTTGCGATAAAATGCGATTCGTCTTTAATTTTAATTATCGGAGTAAAAATATTTTCGCTCTTCAGTTTAAAATGTTAATCTTACTTCGGCTTCCATTTTCGCCACTCTTTTAATCATAATTAAAAGCGCAGAATTCTATAAAAGTCTTCGATAACGTTTCTCGTGATTTCCCCCGTTTGCGTTGAACCATGAAGATTCCACGAGATTCGACTTTACTTTCTAAAGGACTGAAGTGGCTCCGCAGCCGGAACGTACGTCAAAAGCAATTAAACTACAATCGTGCCTAATGGCGAACTAGATAACCACTTCTCACCGATCGTACCGTGCAGTGGCGCCTGCTATTACGTGGTAGATGTGTGCGATACCATAAGATCGTGTGGCGTACGCGCGTATCAGCGTGTTAAAGATGCGCTTGTATGTATGTGCAATGCGCGACCTCGGCGCATCGTGAACTGATTTAGTTTGATCGAAACCGTAATTCCACGAGATGGGAATAAATGGTCGGCAGGATTGAATAAATAATCAATAACGCGGAGATGGCGAATAGGTCTATTGGTGAGGGCGGATAGGAAATGCGAGGGACTGTTGCAGATCGAACGTACAATTCCTCTGGAAGTTCTGCCTGACGAGGAGGCACTTGCACGTAACTCGGTGTGTTGAGAAACAAAATATTAGTTCAGACAACAATGCCAAGGAGTAGAAATACGGAATATTTCATTACGTCGATCCTAACGAAACAGAATTAGTTGGTAAATATCCGATGCAAACGCAGTTTATATTTACACATCGAGATATCTTGTACGTGTATTTTCTTCTTATATAATTCAAGGGTTTCTCATACCGCGCCGTATCTTTAAAGATATCACATCTCATGGGTCACATCTCAAAATATTACCAAAAATATAAAAATTTCGTAGAATATTCTAATATTACGTTTGAGTATCTGTGTAAAATTTTGCACTTTTCACTTATTGGTTTATAAGTTATTTAACTTTTTATTTACTCTTGTTTCTCTTATGTAAAATCGCATTTTGCAGTACTTATTTGCAAATTTGATGGGGAAGTATTATTATCAATTAAATCAATTTTTACATATACTAGTAAAACTCTAATAAATATTCGTGCAAAAATTTATTTAAGTTCACTTACTCGTTTAAAAATTATTTATTTAAAACTGCTGCTAAATATAATAATTTTAGCTGCAAAAACTATTATAAATCAAATTTTTCACTGTTTTCTTCTTTGTAGGCAGTTTCAGGGCCAAAATTCGGGCATTCGTGACTAAAAATTTTTGTTATTGATTAGAAAAAAAAGAATAAACCTTCAGTTTTTAAATTTCGATAACTTTTAGTTCATATTGTATATCCAAAACATCTTTAATTTCTGTTCCATTCAAAGATTCTGTTTTCCCTCTAATATTCGAGAGAATTTGATCATTTTAATCACTCTCATCACATTCGTTTTGCAATTGAAACGTACTCTTTAATTTTAATAATCGGATTTATATTTAAAGCATTAACTGAGAATACTATTCTGAAAGAACAGTAAATTTCGGAGAATTCTAACGGCATCGGAAATGTCGGTTTTCTCACAATTAATATCCCTTTTAGTTTACGTTATCCTTCTCCGTCAGGTTAAACCCGTTGCACGTTAAGCTCCGTAGAGTTAATCTTCCTTCGATGTATCGCCGTTACCGCAAACGCCTCCGCGATGGAGGCGGAGGCAGTTATACGCTATGTGCAACACGAAGCAATTAAGCGCCAGTATTGCAACTGTATTTTGCGTACGCTTCGGTAAAGTCAGGCACCCTTAAGCCCTCGGTCTGATCGTACACGGGCTGTAAAATCGTGCGTACTCATGTACGGTTTAACATGTGAATCACGCGTTACACACGCGTTTATAACCGATCGCGGTAACTGATTAGCCGACAAATTATGCGGCGCACGAATAATCATTTGACAATATTTAAGGCAGCAGAATGAACGTTTTTATAAAATAAATAAATAAAACTTTCGCGCAAGTTGTATCAAAAGACAGATGAATACGATAATTGTGATATATCGCGAACGAAAAATCACAACGGAACGCGGTTTGCAAAAGAAAAAAATCGCTTTATGCTTCGGATGAATGCGCAAGATAAAAGAGCATTCTCTCTTTCTTAACGACTTAAATTATTATAACCAGATTAAATCACGTGGTCGATTTTATAAAAGCGAGATTACATCTCTCTCGCGCACAATAAAAATGCATTTTCCAGTGCTACCATCGATTATGAGTCATCCCGTTAGACACGCCAGCGTCCGTGATAATGTAGATGCGATACGAAGTAACGATGCGTACACGAGAATCGTAAACAATCGTGCCAGCGTTTGAAATTAAATAAATATTTAATGGGATTGTAAAGCTATAGCTGCACGCGTTTCTCGCCGGTATGCAGGGCAAATGCAATTGCAGGCAACTGCATTGCGTGTGTGCGCGAGACAGAATGAACGATCTACCCTATTTACTTATCCCTCTTTCGATCACTGCTATTTTTTTTTTCCTTTCGCGACAGGTCGCTCCGTCGCTAGCGATTTGCGAAATGAAGCAGCCGTAACTTCGTGCGTCCGGAGCGTACGGGTTGGCATTGCTCAAATGTCAAATTAACCACGCGCCGGTATAGGAGCCATGCAGTTCGCGCATAATTGGAAATTCCGACGTTTATTCTTCCCATAGCCTGAGTGCGCCGTTACAGGATAATCAGAATAAGAATAAAGCTATAACTTTTCAGACTAATTGGCGTAAATGTCAGTCCAATTATAAGTTTCACGGAACAAAGGAAATGTGAAACAATTAGCATACTTTGATACATCACTCTGTATTATTTACATTTTACGTACGTAAAATGTACGCCAAACATTATTACATTAGAAGTTTAGCGTTATACATAGAATACAATTCGTGAAAGTAATTAGTTTCTGTTTCCTTCTATATGACTCTCTTAGAAATTTTTGTTCAATGAAATGCTATTAATACCTCTTGTTGTCACGTTACGAATGTTTCAGTTGAATAATAGTACAGGCGAGACTGGGGCAATTCGGATGATTTTTTTTTTTTCTTTTGCGTCTCCTGAGTCCTGTATTCATTAAAGAAAAAAAAAGTTGGACGATTTAAAAGATTGAACCTTCCTCTTCNGTTATAGATAAAACACGGAAATGTACTTGCTTTGAACTACATATAAAAATGTCGACCAGTGCCAAGTATTTCGAATAGCCTCGAGCCCAGGATAAATCAAAACCAGTCCGGGAATATTCTGAAATTTGTGTTTTAAGATGAAAAAATGTAAAAAAAGCTGTTGTTA
>QKQZ01008135.1:0-19616 GCA_003595255.1 Solenopsis fugax | reverse complement strand
TTCGCAACGAGCTCACTGTCGATCCCGTATCCATCGCGTCCGAATTATTAAGTCGTAATTTCATTAATCGCGTACAAGCAATGTCTCTTGCACATGCCACACGAAGAAGATACTTCTAAAGATTTAAAATAATTTTTTAAAGTTGTACTTAATTGGAAAAAGGTCTTGATGCGTCATTTATAAATCTGGTAGCTTCAATCAATAACGTGTTCAAAAACGGATGAATCAGAAATTTTGTAGGAATTTGTAATAAAATCTATCAAACGTTCAGATTGTAATTTACCATCCTATTGTAAGAACCATAAATTCTGCTTCTGGTTTCAGAAATTCTCAGTCATACAATATTAGTTAGATTCTTCAAAAAGATTTTATAATAATCGCTCATACATGAAATAATAAATTGTTGATTTGCGTGCTTGGGTAGTAACTAGTTAAATTGTTAGAAATTAATAATAAAATCGGAAAGTTAATAAATTTTAAATTAATTAAGTTAATTTAAAGATTTAATTTTTAACTTCATCTAATTATTTTTAAAACACAAAACTTTAACTTATTTTTTTCTCGTAAGTCTAAAATTTAACTATATAAAAGAAAAAGATTAAAGAGAAAATATTTTTATATAGAAACTATTTTTTTTTTGTTACTTCGTATAAATTAAATTGCAAATAAAATATTAATTTATGCTATGAGACATATTATAATTGTTTTGCGTAATCTAACATTTAAAATTAACGAATTTCAAATTTAATGTGAATATTATGTTTGTCAAAATTAACATTTATCGTATTTTATGTTAATTTAATATTAACATAACTTTTGACTAGTTTTTCATTGTAACTTTTCAGTGTAACTTTTAACGTAATTAATTTAATTTTATAAACCATTAACTTTAACTTAATTTAATTTAACAATTTATTTACTTATCCACCCCAGTTGATTTGATACCATATTTTTTTCTGTGTGAGTGGGTCTTGATGAAACTAGTAAAATTTCTGATTAATATAAATATTATAATAGAACTCGTTATCTTACAATCAGAATCTTTGATAGATTTTATTATAATAATCTGGTAATTCCTATAATATTTTTGATTCGTTCATCTTTGAGCCGACATATCGGTTGATTCAATTAGTTTTTTAAACAACATAACAAGACCTTATTTTTTTCGGTGCATATTTGTATTTCTATTTAATCTTTTTCGTCGTATGTGTAAAAGACATTGCGACATATCGGAAATAATTTTCGCGTTCGCAAGGGCATACGTGCCAAATATGGGATACGGTTCGGCATTGGAGATCGTTGCAATGTGCACTCTGATCTCTCGTCGTCACGTTGTCGGTTCAATGAGGATCTCATTGGATTTAGCGTCTAACCGGCCGATCAGCTGGATTTAGCCACGATTTTTGCACAAAGTCGCGGGTTGACAAAAGCACCCCAGAAAGTGCGTCTCCTTTAAGTGACTTGTCTATTAGCCGTCGAATATGGCTTGTAAGATACAGGTGTCGTACGAATCGTGGTTAAGAAAGCTTAGTCGACGTTAGACGTGCGTTAAACGTGACAAAGAGTGGCAGAACTCATTCGCAACGAGCTCACTGTCGTTCCTGTATCCATCGCGTCCGAACTGCTAAGTCTTCATTTCGCGAATCGTGAGAAGCAATGTCTCTTGCACGTGCCACGAAGAAGATAATTATTGTAGCCATGTAAAAAGCTATTTTAATGCTGGAACTTTTTTATTCTTTATGTATAATTCTTGTTTCTTTTTTAGTTTTTTGTGTATTGAGAGAAAAATTTTTAATTTTAATCAATACTTGGTCGAATAGTACTAACGGAATATTTACTAAATGTACTGTAAGTAAATATATCATTAGTACTGTTCGAATAAATATTTATTAAAATTTAAAAATTCTTCTCTCATCGTAGTAAGTGCAAAAGACATTGCGTTTCGTTTAAAAAATAGTTTTCGCGTCCGATTGGGCACATATGCAATTACGGGGTACGATTCGACATCGGGGACTGTTGCAATGTGCAATCTGACTTCTCGTCACGTTATCGGTTCAATAAGGGACACATCTCTCATTGGACTTAGCGTTTAACCGGCCGATCAGCTGGATTTAACCACGATTTTTGAGCAGGCCGCGGGTTGACAAGGCACCCCAGAAAGTGCAGTCTCCTTTAAGCGACTTGTGCTCTGCGACTATGGCTTGTATGATACAAGTGTCGTAAGAATCGTGGTTAAGAAAGCTTAGTCGACGTTAGACGTGCGTTAAACGTGACAAAGAGTGGCAGAACTCATTCGCAACGAGCTCTCTGTCGATCCCGTATCCATCGCGTCCGAACTGCTAAGTCTTCATTTCGCGAATCGTGAGAAGCAATGTCTCTTGCACGTGCCACGAAGAAGATGCTTATTGTAGCGATGTAAAAAGCTATTTTACTGCTGGAACTTTTTTTATTCTTTATGTATAATTCTTGTTTCTATTTCAGCTTTTTGTGTATTGAGGGAAAGATTTTTAATTTTAATTAATACTTGTTCGAATAGTACTAACGGAATATTTACTAAATGTACTGTAAGTAAATATATCATTAGTACTGTTCGAATAAATATTTATTAAAATTTAAAAATTCTTCTCTCATCGTAGTAAGTGCAAAAGACATTGCGTTTCGTTTAAAAAATTTTCGCGTTCGATTGGGCACATGTGCAATTACAGGATACGATTCGGCATCGGAGACCGTTGCAATGTGCACTTTCATTCCTCGTCACGTTATCGGTTCAATAAGGGACACATCTCTCATTGGACTTAGCGTCTAATCGGTCGATCATCTGGATTTAGCCACGATTTTTGAGCAGGCCGCGGGTTGACAAGGCACCCCAGAAAGTGCAGTCTCCTTTAAGCGACTTGTGCTCTGCGACTATGGCTTGTATGATACAAGTGTCGTAAGAATCGTGGTTAAGAAAGCTTAGTCGACGTTAGACGTGCGTTAAACGTGACAAAGAGTGGCAGAACTCATTCGCAACGAGCTCACTGTCGATCCCGTATCCATCGCGTCCGAACTGCTAAATCTTCATTTCGCGAATCGCGTGAGAAACAATGTCTCTTGCACGTGCCACGAAGAAGATGATTATTGTAGCAATGTAAAAAGCTTTTTTAATGCTGGAACTTTTTTTATTCTTTATGTATAATTCTTGTTTCTTTTTCAGTTTTTTGTGTATTAAGAGGAAGTTTTTTAATTTTAATCAATACTTGTTCGAATAGTACTAACGGAATATTTACTAAATGTACTGTAAGTAAATATATCATTAGTACTGTTCGAATAAATATTTATTAAAATTTAAAAATTCTTCTCTCATCATAGTAAGTGCAAAAGACATTGCGTTTCGTTTAAAAAATAATTTTCGCGTTCGATTGGGCACATGTGCAATTACAGGATACGATTCGGCATCGGAGACCGCTGCAATGTGCACTTTCATTCCTCGTCACGTTATCGGTTCATTGAGACGAACATGTCTCATTGGACTTAGCGTCTAATCGGTCGATCATCTGGATTTAGCCACGATTTTTGAGCAGGCCGCGGGTTGACAAGGCACCCCAGAAAGTGCAGTCTCCTTTAAGCGACTTGTGCTCTGCGACTATGGCTTGTATGATACAAGTGTCGTAAGAATCGTGGTTAAGAAAGCTTAGTCGACGTTAGACGTGCGTTAAACGTGACAAAGAGTGGCAGAACTCATTCGCAACGAGCTCACTATCTATCCCGTATCCAGCGCGTCCGAATTGTTAAGTTGTTATTTCGCGAATCTCGTAACAAGCAATGTCTTTTACACGTTCCACGAGAAGATACTTCAAAGATGTAAAATAATTTTTTATAGGTGAATTTTGTCATTGGGAAAAGTATCTTGTTGCATCATTTAGAAATCTGATAGATTGAACCAATATGTCTGTTCGAAACGGACGGATCAGAAATTTTGTAAGAATTATCAAATTATAGTTAAATCTATCAAACGTTCAGATTATAATAATCAGAGTCTTATTAGAATAACCAGAAATTCTGCTTCTGGTTTTACCAAAAACTGAATCATACAAGTTTTTTTAAATATAATCATTATTTTTCTCAGTGTAAGCAATCAGCATACATGTTATTTTTTATACATATAGTGTACAAAGTATTATGTTCTAATTTTAATTATTTTATTATAATTATAATTATTCATACAAATCTGTTTTCAAATACACCCTTAATTAATTTTTTATTTGCTTCAGCGAACTTATTCTTTCCATGTATAAAGCTGACGTACACTCGTCGACGATTTAGATGAAAATAAACGAACCGCAACCAGTTCGTCGCGTCGCGCGTTTGTTCCGGGAGTGTCGTTTAAAGTAATTAGTTCACGGGCGTAATTTTAGTGTATTTAACGCGAGTGTTCCGCGAGTGCAACGGGACGAGGAGACTCAATAATCCGGATCTGTGAGAAGGAGGCCTGGGAGAGGTATCGGGCCAGCAGAGCAATCTTGGGTAAATATAAGTTCTTATTTAAAATTAATAGTTTTTTTCTTCCCTTTTATCCAATTTCATCTCAATAAAAAAAAACAATACTTAAAGAAAGAAAATTTAAATAAATTTTTGTTGAATTTTAGAAAGGTATTTTTCAGATATGATTGCATTATTAAATATCTAATTGAAAGTCGAGTTTTAAAAATTTGACGTGCGTGTAAAAATAAACTTTTCAAATATTGATTATTTTGAGCGCAGTTTTAATTTTTAAATTTTATATTTGTATGTTACAGTATCATCGCAGCTTCGTAGCTGAATAACTCCGCTCGTTGCGCATCAGATCTGTGAGTAAAAAATCAAATTTTATTTGAAAAATTTCTTTTTCTAATTTTTATTTTCCGAATATTCAATTAAAAGTGATCAGCACTTCCGCGCGTAAGATATAACATATAAATAAATTATATTTATCGCATGTTACTCCGCCGGTGCCCGATGCCTCTACTAGGCCTCCTCCTTCTCTCAAATTGTTCGGATTTGTATCAAAGGCACAATATTTTTTTCTTCATATAACACTCGCGAAAGCAGATCATGACTTTGCACTGGACTCTCGAAATCGAAGTTAAAAGATGCCATAACGCGAGATTTTATCAGCGAAAACATTTCATAAACACTTCATTAAATGTTTAATAATCGTACTGTTTTCGTCAGGGTCGGTACGTGTAAGCAGATTTTAAAAATGATACGAAAGTTCGTAATGATTCGAGAAGTCAATGCGACGCAAGTAAATCTCGCTGACAGTACAAAATCGTTGAGTTGAGAGACCGCATTAGCTAAGGCGCATGCTGTTTACCGACGGTGCCGATGGGCCGTTGACCGCGCGCGCAAGGTCAAGTACGCTGTCTCAGCTGTCTCTCGGTCGTTCAGCCTCTTCCCCCTTCTCAGTCTGCCGCTGCCGCCGCCGCCGCTAGTGCCACTGCACCTGCGCCGCAGGCGTCACCAGGCGCCACTAACGCTACTAAATCTGAATCAGTAGAATCTTACTGATTTGCAGTACTGTACTTATAACTGTGATCATCAGTAACTATTCACTATTTTTCAGTGATTCTGATTAAAAAGGGGATATTTTCATTGACCAAATCAGTGAATTGTCACTGAAAAACAGTACATATATCACTGAATGAGATAGTTATATCATTGAAAACAGACTATTCACTGTCTTTTAGTGAATAATACACTGTTTCCAATTTAGAGAGTACGTTTGATAAAATTTATCAAATACAATATGTAATATTTTTGTGTGAAAGAATTACAATGAGATTACAATTAAATAAAACGTTCATGTGATTCTGATATGAAATATTCTTATGATATGAAATTAAGTATGTTTATTTTTGCTGTTGTAGTAATTTCTTTGATACGTTCTAACATTAAAAAATATTATTTAATGTGTTTTATTGTTGCAAAGACTATGGGAATATGATAAATCTATGTTACATAGAATATATTATTAATCTCACGTTTATAAATTAAATAAAATGGTAGCTCAATAAATAATATATTATTTATGAATAAATATATTTATTATATTTTCAGAACTTGAAAAGGGAATGCAGTAGCAGCAGTAGCAGCAGCAACAACAACAATCGGTGAGTAAATTAATTTGACAATCTACAATAAACTAACTAAAATAGAAGATATGCGTTTCTGTTATATACCTCAATGTCTATAAATCCTGACAATGTCTATAAATTCCATAAGTAATTTCCGTAGGTAATCTAGGAGTGAGATTGATTAAATAGACAAAAATGACTATCAGATTAATTTGTCTTTGTTTATCTAATCCATCTCATCCCTGGTCAGAACATTTTTAGCGTTTACGCATAAAATATATAAATAATCTACATTACATGTATACATTGTAAATTATGTTTTATGTATTATCTATGTAAACAATAATCAATGGATTAACTCAGAAAATTCAGATTTTGTCAGAAAAATGGAAATGGTATTTTATTTTTAATTTAGTATATTTTTATTTTATCACTATTACTAAAGTTACAGATATATTAACAATTTTATAACTTAATTACTTTTTCTATATTGAGTTATCCAGTTTATAATAAGTTGTTTGTATTGTTAACATGAAAAAGTTTCGTGTAAACATAAATAATACGTAAATAATCTATGAAAAGGCAATCTTGAAATTTACAATCGAACTTTGTTTCTGGTCAAAGCACGGAAGAGAATCACAAAATCGGACATTATCTACGGGTTTCATAGACATTGGCTACGTAGTTCAATATCCATATTTTATGGATATAGAGGCGTTTCACCGTAGCTATTCTCCTCAATTTTTCTTTATTGTATAAAGGTTGAAAGAGTCTTCACTTAGAAAATTATAAAAAAATAGTATGTAATTAAATGTTATTTAAAGAAGATCTATTGATTTATTTAATTAATTTTTTTATTTACGTAACATGTGAAAGAAGAGTTTACATTTTCTCTTTTCATCTTGATTTTAATCTTGGTTTTTTTACCAAAAAAGGTTAAAATCAAGATGAAAAGAGAAAATGTAAGCTCTTCTTTCACATGTTATGTAAATAAAAAAATTAATTAAATATAATTTATTAAATATATATATAATTAAGTTCTTGCGAATATACTTTGCATAAATTTTATTTTTTGCATTGATTATTCTTTAAAGTGAAATATACAGGATACCCTGGTATAGTTATTTAATATTATTGTTCTTCATCTTGAAAGAACAAATCTAAATCACATGTATAATTATAAGAAGAAAGATTCTGTTACTATATGACATGTTATTTTGAATATTTGAGTAATTTCTTACAATAAAATAATTGAAATCAAATGTACATAGATATGGGGTATGTTGACTTATATTTAAAGCAAATTAATTTAGTTCATGCGCGAGTAAGAAGAATGTGTAAACATTTAATCATAACTTAATTCTAATAAAGCACTTTATATTTAATATTTCTATAGCGAATCAAAAACAATTCGCAATTCTATACATTTAAAATAATTTATATTTGTTTTTTTGTAGTGGCATTTTGATATTCGATCATCACAAAATTATCATGTACAAAATATTCCTGGAATGAAAATGTAAAGAAAGATTTTTTTCATCATGTTAGTACAATTTAATAATTAATTTTTTAATATGTCGAATGCTAAAATTGAAATATATCCATAATGTTGCTATTTTTTTAATATTATAATTATACGAATCTATTTCATAATATTTCACATATCTCTTATTAATTATAAAATAGTGAGTGAGAGAAAGTGAAGGTAGTTTAAAGTGCATTCAACTTTAAAAGTTTAGAAAAATGTTTTCAATTAATTTGAAGGCCATCAGTTATAGTAATAATTGCAGAAGTTATATTTACATGAAAGTATTCCTAAACTTTTTAATTAATAATAAAAAAAGTAATAAGTAAACCTAGACAAGTATTTTGTTTCATGAAGTTTTACTATTTATTAGCACAATAATTATCATTACATAGGATATTCATAAACTTATATCTCCAAGTGATTGATTAATGCGAATACATGTTACGAAACGTAACGATACAAATACATATATTTATATCACAGTCGTAGATAATGAAATTAGTATTAATTCGAAGTTACGATATCTATTTAAACGCCTAGAATAATCACCCAGACTACTTCTGAAAAAAACTTACGACTCACATGATCAAACTGTTCGTATAAATCCTGCGGAAAGTATTACGTACGTCTAGAATAAAAAGATTTCTCTGGGCGAGTCTAACTTAGATATACATACTGACACGCTAATTAATCTTAATCGCTAAAGATTTGATTCGCAATGGATATAAAAGCGAAACACACGCGTGCGCGTTTCTCCGTCCAGCGAAACGGAAGTTTCGAAGCGATATAAACGAGGATGACGCTGAAGGGACGTTCGCGTAGATGATCCTAAGAATAAAATCAAGTCGTTTTAAAGACCACTGTATTATTACATAGGTATCTATTGTTAAGTGTGCCTACGTTCGCGGGATGGTAAAACCAGTCTTCTTACGAACGTCGTAAAACGACATTCTCGCGCACGACTTCCTCGGGCAGAATACTTATCTTCATTTTATCAGTTATGGACCAAGTACGTCTAAGTGAAATAATACGAAAGAAAGATTGGAAAGAGACTTGTATAAAAGATACAACCGATTGTATTGAAAGAATATTTATGTAGAACTATAAGTTTCGAGATGCGAAATTAAATTATTCTTACGATAACATTTTTACTGCAATATGGAACGTCCCAGTTCGACCTAAGAGAACGTCTACTTAAAAATCAATTCTTTAATATTATTTCACTTGGATAGAATTGATGATTGTAGATCTTAACATTTTATCGAGCGTACACGTTGTCGACAACAAGATCGAGAATTTCTACCGAAATCTACGGACACATTAACGACTCGAAGGGCAGGAAGTAGGATTTGTTATAGATGGACACGTCAATCCGATTAATTCTACCTAATTAGTAATCTAACATCGTATAATGTGTTACGCGAGCGTTACGAGCTTACTGGAAACGCGCTGGTCAATTTGTTATGATAATCTTAATTGTGGACTGCGACTTTTCAAGTCTTGTGTGTAAAGTGGAAGCGCGTGATACTCAATCCTTCGAATATCAATTAATGAAGACTCTCTCTCTCACACTGGTCCAAGTACGTTTTGGCACGATGTTCGTTTCCAGTATTCGCTCTTAATCTTAATAATTTTATTTTGCATTTGAATCGGCAGTATTTCGTTCTTTGATTTATCGACTCCTATGTCGCTTACCGAAGTCGCGCATCAATCTCGCGTACTTATAATTACGAATCCACAACATTGAGACGTCAATGACTTGTTTTACGTTTAACATACTACGTTACGAAGAACTGGCTATTCTTTTCGAATGTGTCAATTTTTTTTTTGTTTTGACGCCCTGTCTAATGTTATTTCAATTACTATGCCATAATATTTCGAAACACCCGAACTCTTCGCTAATCTAAAGCGACGTTTTTGCTGCAATATACGTTGAATCAGCAGGACCTGTCCTCTCTTTGAACAACAGTAAAGCAAAATAGATTTTTCTCCAATTGAAGATAATTGCCATTACGTCTTCCCTTGTGAAGTTATTGGCATTTTACGTGGTGAATGCGGTCGGGAAAGCATTAAACTTAATTTCGTCGTAACAAACGGTTTCGTCGCAATAATTCACATTGTGCACTTTGATAGCCTTTTTGACACCGTTTTCATCGTGGCAGCGTGCGCGCCTTTAATTAAAAAACTGTACGGGACAACCGTACATTTCCTCCACTCGCCGGGGAGAAAGCCTCCTTCTCGTAGTGAATAGCAACAATGTGGATACAACCGATACGAATTCTCCCGGAAATACATTTTGCATATATTTGCATGATTCTTTCTAATCGCATGCTCCGCTGTTTGGTTTTCGTGTCAAGGTTTCGCGTCTTTGACATTCCATTACGAAAGCGCTTATTCTTCCCCTCACATTACATCGCCGCATTCGAATTGCAAAGTGCGACAAGACGGTCGGCTGTCCTGCTTTTACGAATCTCTAAAGATTCTTTAAAATAGGTACATCGTGGAACCATCGTACATGCGAAATAAAAATATAAACGAAACTCTCTCTACTTTACACAAAGTAAGAAGACCGTAAATGTATTTTATATACGCAATTAAAACGAATCTTTATCTCTATCATTACATTTACAATCATCACCTTCGATTTTGATTAATTTCTTTCTCTATTTTATTCAGAAATTAAAAGGTCAACACCAGATTTTATTATTTTTCGTGTGGTGTATTAATGATAATGAAATATTCTATCAAGAGCGTTCCTCGGACGTGAACGTTCACCACGAAAAGATCATTTATCGCCGTAACGTTCGATAGAGACTTTCTTTGCGTCTACTATATATAATAAATCTCACGACATCGATAGTTACGACTCGAAGGGCTCTTCGAAGAGAAAGAGTGTGGAACGGCGCGTGACGTGAGACACGAAGAGTCTCACCAAAGAGCCTCGGGGATATACTTTCTGTTTCGCCCCGGGGCTGCAGTCAGGATTCGCAGTCGCGGACATCAATCGCAGTCACTCTCAAGAGTACTTAGAAGGATTGATGAATGTTCCGCCTTGGCCTGCGGACGTTCTCGTAGTTCGCGCGCGTGACACTAACGGATTAGTCTATTTCGGGGGAAGACACGGCTCTCCTTTTCCTCCCGTCTCGTCGCGATTGTTCGCGCTTCTCTGTCTCCTCGAGACTCTTCGAGTTCGGCTTTACGGTTTCACGGACGACGCTGATCCGGTCGAGAGTATAAGGATAACGCGGACTCGGAATTCAGGGCGTCTTACTTAACCGTTAATTCTTACCAACTAGTTGGCTGATTATATCGGGGGAGACATGAGAGAAGATAGAGATGAATCCGAGTAAAACTACGGGAGCCGCGAGGGATCTTAGCGAGAAAAGTATCCGCCTTCTCTTTTTGTCGTTAAAGCTTCGTCGATATATCTCCTCTCCGTCTTGGCTCTTAAACCCTCTACTACTACTTCGGAGGAAGAGCAAGAAGATAAAAGGATTTCCGATGAAATCCACGGTGTCGCTTTTCAGCGTTCGCCTCCCTTCGACAGCTCTCAACACAATTTGCGATCCGTGAGACGCCCGTGTGTGCCAGTCTCCTAGACTTCATCTGTTCTTCCGCACGCGACATTAACCGGATCCTTCTTCTTCCTCGATAGGATTACTTCCGGAGAAGAAGACGGGGATCGGGCGTCGCGCTCCGTCGACCCTATGAGAGCTTGGAGGCGTCAGGCTTGTCTCAGAAGTTCGCCTCCAGCGAGCTCTCGAGCTCGCTCAGCGCCGGTACCAGCGTCTGCAGCGAGAAGTAACGCGAACGATCGGCGGCGTCCACGCTAGTCACGTGCTGGAACTGGCACGGCTGGCTGATGTTGCTTTTGGCCGGTAGCACCACCTTCTTCTGCACCGGTTTCTTCTTCTTCTTGCCCGGCGCCGATAGGCTGATGTTCTCCGGGCAGGACACGAGGCGCTCTATGTGGTGCCACAGATCGTTCGCCGCCTTCGAGTTGTCGAAGCTGAGCCCAGCCAGACGAGTGTGATCCGACGAGAGACACATCGTGTGGAAGGCCGGCCCCGACACCTGCAAGCATTTCGAGGGCTCTTATCTCGTAGATTGCGAAGGATCGAGGGTAATATAACGCAAGTCGCATTTTTCCGCGTCAAGCAATCCCTTTGAAGTCGCTTGAAATCTCTTTGGAGATTTAAACAATAATTGCGCGATTCATATTATCCTGCTTGTGCTTTATTTCGTCTGGTAAGCACGAGCAGGAAATTCGAAACGGTGTTAAATGTCTGATGCTGAAATATAATCCGCTTGGTAACGTAGCGCGCCGTAATCTATCTAACGAGATAAACAAGAAGCTTGAGCGCGTATAAATAAATTATTTATGTCATGAACATCGCGTTGCGCGAATTTTGAATCGCAGAGATTCAATACTAATTACTGTCCTAAATTTCAACTCTTTTTTTTTTTAACTTCCACGAACTGGACCAGGTGATTACCATAGATTTTTTGTCACTAAAAACGAATAAGTGAAATTACTCTATTACGTAACATTTTTAGAAAATTGGATTTAAAAGGACCGAAACTGGCATTTTTGGGTACCTTTATGCGTAAATAACTAAAAAATGTGATGTGATAGAGCAATTTAGTCTGCAAATTCGTTTTCAGCGACAAAACTTCATCACAAAGAACTTTTTATTGTGTTGATTACTTCTGACATAAAAAAATCATAGTTACATGCTATTTGTCATTGTTAATTAATAATATTGATGTAATAATTCCCGAAAACATATTGATAGAGACAAGCGTGTTGATCTCGGATCATCAACGATGATACTCTACCTTGTATGATGAGAGGTTGTCGATAGTTTCGCGCCAGAGGGTGAAGCAAGTACCGCGTTCTGCCAATAAGATTTGAATCCGTCTCTTGGATCTTGAACGTGTTTCCCCAAGATCAAGAACCACCACGGGAATTCCGGTGAAACGGAGCTCCCATCTCTCTGTCTGAGAGGCGCTACCAAGATACAGGTTCGCCAATGATTCGCAGACAAATACCTGCGAAACACAAAACGCCAGATATTATCCCTTAAACGACATACACACGTTTTCAGGCTTATATTGATATTTTATGATAATTTGTTTATTTTTCGTAAATCCGCTTAATTAATTATTTTTTAATCGACACACGTTAGTTTATCGCGTTTCGTATAAAGCTCACCTGCGATTTTAATCCACGAAAGAAAGTCTCGAGCTGCTCTCGTTCCATCTGGCTAACCGGATCGAGGCGAGACTCGTCGCTGTTCTCGGAGCTGTCACTACCCTCGTAACTCGACGTTGCGGAAGTATCCGCCTCGCCCGTTGAGGACAGCCGTCTTCGCGTGGTGCCGCTATACTCGCTGTAATAGGATGAGCTGTGTAGCGACAGATTCGACTGCAGTGCGGGACAAGATGACGCGTAAACTGGTCCGTTCATTGTTTTCTGGAAATAAAAGAGAAAGGAAATGGTATAAATAAAAGATCGATAGTTTCGTGGGTGTACACTTTGTTTACTGAAAGAAATCTCTTTGAGTTGATGATGAAATGAGAGTTTTGAGAATATTATTAATGAAATTCGTGTTATTTATAAAATGTAGTTTAAGAGATTTGTCAAAAAAAGAATTTTTTTTAAATCACGACGGTAATTTTTTTTATTGCATTATGCGAAGCTCTTTTGTAGCGAAGGTAGAACTCGTGAGAAATTTATTATGCAATATAAAATTCGTTACGCAATATTGAAATACATTGAATACAAAGGGAATTTATTATTTCACGGAAAGGGAGAGAAACTGCTTGCCTTCTGCGAACGCGCTCGAAAGCTCATCGATTTCTGGTACAGCCTGGATTGTGCGGGTACCTTGATGCCAGCCTATAAATATCCGCGAGCTCCTTTATTAAGTTGTCTTTCCGAAATTTCAATCGTCTTCCGAAATGAATCCGGAATCCGTCGAAACGCCACAATTAATCAACGCACGCATCTATTTACGCTCTTAATTATTACTTCCAAGTTTAGAGTTTATGCTGACACGTTACGTAACTAATAATTACTCCATAGAATAACCTTCAGAAAGCCTATAAAAAATATTTTTGTCAAGAGATTTTTGAGAAAAAGAAATTTAATGAAATCTTAAAATTCAATAAAATGTATTAAATATATTAAATATATTAAATATATTAAATATTTTAAAAATATAAAGTTTCTACAACGTTTGGGTTTGACTATTGAATAATGTATACGACTGCAATTGTTTATTATATGTGTCGTTACACATACAAAGTGAACTTATTTGCGAGATAATAAAGTTCGGTCAGTATAAAATTTTTTACGGGAAACATGAGTTTGATGTAAACGAACGAGAGCGTTCGCACGGGTGGAGGACCCCTCTATGCTCTGCCAACGCCTGACCTCAGAGGTGAGAAAAACTAGGTCGTCGACTTCGATACTATGATGACGCAAGGGAGAAAGAGTGAGAAAGAGAGTGAACGAGCTGAACGAGAGAGAGTGAGAGAGAGAGAGAGATTCCAGCAGCCGGCTACGTGAGAGAGCTAATCAGCCACCAGCAACCCAGGGTCGACCCACTTAATACACGCGAGAAAAGCCCGGCCTTAATTCGATTGGCATTGCATTAATGAATCGGACGGATGACTAATCGCTATCTACGTGTCGTCGGCGCGGTTCTAGGAAGAAATTCTACTACGGGTGCGCGATTACGACGACGACCTCGTATCCCTTCTCGTTCATTGATGGTGACGCTCTGATGCGCGATCGTGTCAACGATTCCCTGGCACTTGACGAGCGCATTCCTCCGTTACTTACGATCGTTGATGACGCATCGCCGCTGATCCGGTCTTGTTAACTCTTAAACGGACGAATAGAGAAATGCTAATAAAAATTTATTTTCCCAATGAAACGTAACGCGATGCATTTATTCATGCCGCATTTCACACAGAATAAAATTCTTTTTATTTTTCTATTTCACTGTCTCTCCGGTTTTATTTGTGTTTTTTATATTTTTGGCACATGCATATTTCAACCGCATGTCGGATTCGTCCCACTAAATAATGGATAGCATAAAGTTTTGAATTCTGATTGACAAGCTAAAAAAATATGTTACTGAACATTTACCAGAATGTCACCAAAAACAATATATTATATAAATTCTTTTAATTAAAAAATAACCAATGAGATGCATAGATCAATCATATTGAATTTTTTAAATAAATTTGAATTAAAAAGAAGCAAATATAAAAAAGAGCTACTTTCTTTTTCTGAATAATACATATATGATTAGGACATAACATTCATTATATTTGAATGATATATTATAATTTATATGAGATGCCTTTTCTAAAACTTGCTTTTTATAAACCGGAAATGGAGAGACACTTCCTTAATTAATACAATAGTACGTTTCACGACAAACCCGCATTCTTAACGAGCCATTAATTATAACTGTCAGCACAACGTATAATTTAGCAAAACATTATCTTAATCATGTAAATCGAACGTCACCGTTGAAATAATTTATCTCTGACGTCACGTTAGACAAAATTTCGTATTGTAGGTAGACGGATTAATATGACAGTATTGATTTATGTAAATTCAATACGTGCTCGTGTCGGGTTCGTGGAAAGAAAATACAAATATCGGAGGTACACCGGTAGGAGAGCGCGACTCTCCCTTTCACAATCGACCCGCATCTATCGGTCTTGCTACCGGGCATCAGTATCATATGCGCGCGATGGGATATCACGGTGGCGCAAACATGACGATACAAATTGAAACGCGAGCCGGTCCATGTCCCCCGCGTTTATGTGTGTGAAACGCACACCGGAAGTACATTGTCCACATTACGGCGGGGGATGTGCCATTGTTCCGCGATAAGAGCCCGGCTTCGCTTCGCTCTTAGATAAACTGCAGATAATTACGATCGCACGCCGTCGCTCCGTATTCTCACGAAGCCGGCGCGCACGCTTCGCTTGGAAGGCAGAAAATAATTATCAGGCGAATTAATTGGATTGCAACGCGGCGGTAGACATACTTGTGAGACTTCCTTTTCTTCTCCGAGTAAAAGTATTTCAGGATTCCATAATTTCTACTTTTAATAGATTTCCCGCGTTAAATTCTTAATTAGTATAAATAAGAAATAAGAACAAGTATTTTTTGGTCGAAGCGGATCTTTTGTGGCTTAATAAAATATATTTTTTCTTATTAATTATTAAATCTTTATCAAATCTGACGATCAAAATTAATTTGAGATACTATTTCTAGCTTCAGTTTACGATTATGTTTTGAATCCCACATATCGACACGCAGTTTATGGAACTGAAAAATATACATATTTAATAATTTATAGGAAAATATCATTAAACACCAAGATTCATTACGATTGAAAAACAATACTTCTTATTATCTCTTGTGTTAGTCACATATCGGTCTAATGTTTAACTTGTTATAATAATGAAATTGCAATTATTGAAATATTATTACGTGATATTATCACAATTTTAATTAGTCAAGATATTAAATGATTGATTGGATAACATTACTGAAAATGTATGATAAATTATTATTTCTTTAAAAAGCCAATTTTAAATTATATAATAGAAAGTGCTAAACTTTCTGAGAGCGTAAATTAAGAATTAAAAATTTACTCTTAAATTAATTGCAGGTATTTTTAATTTTGTATTTTTTTATAAAAGTGAAAGTACAAAATTTTTATATTCAAATAAATTTTTTTTTTAATATAAAAAGTCATGTTCTTTAAATAAATCAAATTCGGTAAATGGAATATATAAATATAGAGTTATATTTGTTTTTATTTATGTAATCGTAATTTGAAGCGTATCAATGAAGTGTGTCAGTCTTGTTTTGATTTTTTAAACTGCTGACACAGAAAATTTTCGTTCGTTGAAATTTAACAAACACGTCCAGGCTTTTTGTCCCAGATGAAAAATTACGTAAGCGTACACGTGCGATTGCGAAAAACATTAGAAAGTGGGACGACGATAGTATATCTTATCGCGTTGCATCAATTAAGCGGCGATAAACAACGCGGAATGCACTTAAGAAAAATTCGAAGACGCGATGCGACGGTGTCGGGTTAATTGCGGGTAAAACTTTGCGCAGGATGCAACGGGACGACGAATCGTCATGGGCAATTCGGTGGAAGTCGAAACGACTCTGCCGTAATTGCGCATCATTAGAGACTCGAGACGAATTCACGCGTGAGTGAAAACCTATTTGAGCTAAATGAACCTTAAGGCAAGGCGCGCTTTTAACATGTTTACTACCAGGAACGGGTTGGAAAAACCTTTGCCATGCTACATTTTTAATAGTTTTATTAAAAGTAGTGTTTTCTGTACACATAAAATATATTAAACTAACAAAGACAGATCAAATAAAGACTAATAATAATAATAGTAATAATAATAATAATAATAATGAAACATGTAGAATATATTAATTGATAAGGGAAGGACAAAAAGTAAAATCGCTCTTTTGAAATGCTATTTATTGCAAGAGGTAGTTATTCATGCCTATAATAAAAATCGGAAAATCCCAAACTCTAACTTCGTCCCTTACTTTTTTAAAAAATTAGTAATAAGCATAAACAATTTTGAAGTCAGATCGATTAATGACTTGAGAGGATGATGGCAAAAGAAGAACAAAAGATGAATATTCCAAGTTTAATTGCCTTTATTTCGATGCATATAAACACAATTCTGATTAATGCAAACACGAGCCGTCCGAGTACTAGTTAACGCTACCGTTCATTGCACTGTCGAAGTGATGATGAAAATGCATTAATCCAAATTGTATCGGAAACTGCATCGGAAATATATAAATATATGTATCGAGAAAAAGTCCATTGAGCCTGAGATACTGTATAGTGCTTAATTTTTTTCATCTTTTCCTGAGATTTATTATCCTGCTAGTAAAGGTATGCGAATTGAGCATTTGTGAATTCGAATCGAATCAAATCTTTTTGATAGCATATTCGAAATGGAATTTGAAATTTTCATGTTGAATCTAATTGAATTGTATCTTTTTAATTTGTATACGGATCAAATTTGAATCAAATTCCCCGGATTTAAATTACATGCTAATTTAAATGTAATAAAGTATTTTTTATAAAGTAATGACGTTGTGTATGTGCAGATCCTTTTTAATAGAGACAATTAATCACAAGAATTTTAGAAAATAATTACAAAAAATAATGTGCTAAATAAAAATTTATTAGATGCTAGACAGCAAGTGAGGTATTATAGTAATAAATAAGCATTGAATTCATGTGAGTGTTCTGAATAATAATTCAATATACATCTAAATTCTATATTTTTCCACATTATATTTTATATATTCTACAGAATAATATTAAGTTATATATATGTAGGACGATATATAGAGATCGGAGTGTCACACGCGTGATAACAAACGTATTAAGGCAATATCCAGAAAAATTGTGTTGCAGTATAAAACATCATCGACATCAAATATTGTATCCCGTCTAAGGTCTAAGTGATTCTAAGTAAAGAAATGTTCGATGTTGTGGCAATATCAGAACGATATCGCACTACCGAGAAATGATTCTAAGTGAACACAGAAAAATATCGTTCTCGTACTAAGAAAAGCGATTACACGATTTTTAGTTTTCTTTTTTAAAGTAACACTTATCTTTGCAAAGAATATTTTCTTGATAATAGTTTTAAAATACACTCATATCGCGTTTATTTAAAATTAATATTTTTATGTACACACACGAGAAATATATATTTGGATTAAGTAAATATTACTTATTTCAAATTTATCAAGTTCATTGTAAGCATCAAATTTATTCAATATATATTCTGAATTTTAGTAATTTAATAAGAAAAAAATATTAAGTTAAAACAAAAATTCTATTTGCTTATTAGTCTGACTTTTCTTCGATACAATTTTATTTTACGTACGTTATGTAATTTGCAATTTTTTTTTTTTTTTTTCAGAAAGCCAAGGCGATAATTTACATCACGCTTGAATTTTTACTCGAAGATCTCGGAATCGTCAAAATTGGAAGTCCAACATAATAACGGGCAATCGACCAGGATCATCGGATGTCATTACAGGAATTTATATTCGAGTTCGATTTCGAGAAACTGCCGGAAAACGTACCGAGAAGCGAGCGATTATAAGTGAATAAAAAAACAAATCGCACCGCGCGGGCATTCCTCCCCCCCCTCCTCCCCGCCCTCGCCAACCAGAGTGTCGTCGCGGTGTTATTTACACTTGATTGTTTTGGTCGCGCGCCCTGCTACGCACGAGCGCACACCGCGAAATCCGCTACATAGACCGCTACTAAGATACGATCACGCATAAACACCTCCGATCGAAGCATCTCGATTGCTTACTGTGTCAAGAAATGCAACCAACAAGATGTTCGTGGATCAGAGTTTTTAATAACCGCGCGATTTTTGTGCACTTCGTGTACTTATCGATGCGGAACGTGCGACTAATCGATTTTGTTGTTAAACAGTTGGTAGAAGTGGGTCGCTAGTCGCCCCCCGAGTACCGGCACTGTCGCGTTCGACATCCGTTATTGATCGCGGATCGAGAAGGTAATTCGCCGATAGTACACTCGGTCAGCCTCCGGAACGGTTCCAAGGATCTTCCCAAGGATCCTCCGATGCCGTGGAAGTCGTCGCGGACGGTCTTCGCGTCCTAGTGAAACGAAACGGGCGTCGCGAAATGCCATTGCGTCGCAAGCGTCGCGTCGTGTGAGGGAGACGTGTTTCGACGGATAAAGGACGGAAAGGACGCCTTCCGAAGGTGCGTGACGAAAAGTGCGTATCGAAAACACGAAAGGTGAGAGAGGTAGCGTGGTAAAAAGTACTTGGAAGTATCTCTAACGGAGTAACGACTTCGGGAAAATTCTGCGGTGCCTACGTCACGCGCGGCGAGTAGCAATTGCGGGCGGGGG
>QKQZ01008130.1:17540-46332 GCA_003595255.1 Solenopsis fugax | reverse complement strand
ATAATATATATAATATGTATATATATTACTCCGCAATAGGTACTCTCTTTGTTTAACGAATACAATGCTCTGTATAAAACTCGTATTTACAAAATGTGATCGATTTATATAATATTAATAGTTTGTGTATTTTTCTCTGTATCTCTTCTCATTAAATCCCGAGATGCCTGCGCACCGGTTGCTCTTTGTCTTTATAACGATTTCATCTATTTGGTAATGTTATACGCGATATATAAGTGCCCGCCGATAACGCAAGTAGTCATCCTGCCAGAGGATAAAGAACGTCATAATCTTTAAACGGTCATTTATAATGTTAACGGTAATAAAGATAATAATAAAGATAATAAAAATTTCATTGTGACTAATAATAATAATGGTCGATCGTGACGTCTGTGGGGAATTGGCGTGTCCCATATGACGTGCGTATGTCGATTTGCGCTTATAATGCGATTTTTTTTTAATATTCGGCACAAGGAATCGCATTGAGCGATTGAATTATCGTAGATGAATGCGCTTTCTGCTACTAAATCTTTAACGTTAGATCAGCAAACTTTCCTAACTTTCAAATACTTATTTAGATCAAGCAAATGTACACGTTAGAAATTTATTTGAGCATTATGAATATCTGAAATAATGTAATAATTAACAAAATATTCTCTATAGTCATGATGAGTTAAATGAATAAAGAATGCATTTAAACGATTGTAACGGATGCACGTTGTATTCGTGTATTCTCAAGAAATTAATGCGTAATTATTCTGAATCACAACTGCATCGTAGTCGGTCATCATTACGGTAATAATTGATGAATTGATGATTTAATGAATAATTGATGATTTAATATCGCGCATTAGAAAGGAATATCGTTCATTCGCGATTTCGAAGCAAACATATTGTATCGCGAGGTGCATGCGACGCATTTTATTACGTTAATTATTTCGTTATCCGTAGAGTTAATTAATTATTACGTTATTTAATTATTTGCTTTACTTTACACCTAACTATATGTCTATCTAAGGAAGAGTTTTTCACCGCTTTTGATCGTGGACACGCCAATTCCCGCCGTTTGTCCATCTTAAAGATTCAGCGTAAACAATAGGCACGCGTATATGTCATCATGTACGCGCGAATAAATGCATATAGCTACCATAGAATATATCACAACGATAAAACGAGTTAGATCCTCTTTTTTTTCCCTCACCCTCCCGTTATTATAGAGACTCCGAATAGATAACGGATGTACAGTTATATAAATTGCACACAACGCTTCCGGTTGGGGCGGACGTGGAGAAATGTATCGATACTTATATATTATGTACGAGTGCAGCCGAAGAAAGAAACGAACGAGGGCTGGGCACGCGATTTGCGCCTTCTCGCGCACGACAAACTCGCGCCGCCTATTATTTGCATTATCGCGTGACCGCGATTGAGAGCCGGATGCCGAGTGTTCGGCGCGAAAAACGCGAAAGCGAAATAAGTCGCCGAATTAAACGTGCGAACGAAACGCTGCGGTCGATTGTGTCCGTGATGGCGAATTGATTGCATCTGAATTTCGCGAGAAGTGTAAGTCTACGTATCGAGTGTCGTGTAATCTGGTGTCTGGAAAAGTCGAGAGAGCCGGAGCGCGTGCAACCGTTTTCGCGAAAGAGTAAAAGTACATACAACGATTAATCGGATCGGTATAATCTCGCTAGCTTGAAACGTCGTAAACACTGAAAACTCGCCGCTGTTGTCTATTTGCGACAATAGAAACGCGATCGAAATTATACCGGTCTCAAATTGTAATCTTAAAGTACGAGCCACACTATGGGAATATAAAATTGACATAGATACTTGAGAATCTTTCTTGAGAGTCACTTCCCTTATTCACGGACCTAGAATTATTTTTTTTAGAATCAGATTGATATCAATTTGAAGACACTCATTTAAAAAACATCTAAAAACATCTAAATGTTATTAACGTATCTAAGAGATCTATTAATTGTTAGATGTTTTTCTGAATATCTTATAAACTGTTTTGTGATGTTTTTTATATTGTTTAGAGAATCATTTAATTGAGAGTATTAAAAAAATCTATTGATATAAACTATTGCTTTTTTTACACGGTTTCGACGATTTAGTGAAGATGTACTTTTATATTTTTCTCTTTCGATTTTTTGTGTAAAATTTAAGTGTTTGCTCAGCGAAAGGACGTTGCCAATTGAATTTAATAATTTATTACGGTGTATCTTAATAAGTGTTAAAAATGTCGCGTAATCGTTTCTACTGAGAATTCGTAATTCTCTTTTCGATGATAAAAAATCGATAAGGTTGATCGATGTTATCTAATAAAAATCGCACGGTTCAGCGTTTTCGTATTGGTAAAACGTGACGCTCGAATATGACCATCCCTCCTTCGTTTCTCTCGAATATCTGAGGTGGATAGTGATCCAAGGCAGAATCCTGGACTACGGATTACCTATTTCCATAAAGAATTCTCGCGGAGCACCCTGTGGCAAGGATCTCCTTATTAAATGCACGACTGACAGTAGCGTCTGGTAAATGGACTATTTGGCGATTGCGAAGTAGAATGGAGGACGAGAATAGGGAGAGGAAGAGTAAGAGCGATGGCGTTAGAAGGGATGAGAAAGAGTCAGAGGGTGGGTTGGGCGTGTCAGCTGGTCGATATCCTGAATGGCAAGCTTCCACGGCCCAGCTTGCAGTCAGCCGCTACGTCCGAGGGGCAAGAGAGAAGGCCAGTAAAAAGAGAGTGCTTGCAAGTATATATGTATATAGAACGTTTCAGAAGTTTTCCGCGCTTCTCCTAAATCATAAACACCAGAAGTCCAACTAAAAAGAATGTCGCTCAATTGTTCTTATATTGCCAGCGCTTGAAGATTGGCAAGTTTTAAAGAATCAAGTTTTTGAAATAAATGTAGGTAAAATTATTTTTCAATCAATTTTAAATTGGGTCTGATAAAGTTTTCAATTGAAGTTTAATTATTGAGATGTATAATCATGAAAATTACAAAAAAAAAGCAAAAGATAGCATCCAATCCAATCTTTATCGAGGAAGAATTGGCTACATTTAAAAGAAAGTACTCGGCTACTATGTATATAGCTTATATATGAAAGGCGTAAAGAAGAAAGTTTCGAGTGTAGGTTTTGGAAACTTCTTGTGTAAGTGATCGATGATCTGTAATGGCGAACAGGATTTCAGAAAGTACGAGCAGTGAGTGCGCAGCATCCGAGAGAAGGAAGTAGAACACCATGCAATTAACGTTAATTAAATTGACAAAACATTGGGCAACGAAATACGTTGAAACAAGAAAACCGTTGTAAACGCAGAGCTAAAAGCAACCCACAAATAAAAGCGATTGTGTTTCACACTGTCTTTCTCATCTTACACAAATACTATAAAGGATGTTGATGGAATTATCTATAAATTAAATAGTCAAAATCCAGTGCGGCTACGTTGGTTTGTTGTCATTACATAGCATGCGATTTAAGATATAACGAATAAAATTCCCAAGGGAAATGTTTTAGTATTTTAGCAGCCTGTTATTAATAGGGTAATAACCGCGGTTGTATAAATTAATATTTTTATCACATCTGTTTCTTCGCCACGGTTTTTAAATATATAATAAAAGATATGTTCATATTTGCGACACGTATATGTACTTTATATGTTAATTATATATAAATTGTTCTCTAACAAAAATCTCTTTCAAACGAATATTGAGTCGCATTCTGCCTTGGTCCATTGTTCCTCTCGAATTTCTCGACTCGATTGGAGTATTTTTACGTCCGATCTATAATCATTATACGTCTCGGGAGTTTCCCTATATAAACAGTCGCGACTACGTAGTACGAGCTAAGAGTACTCCCGATTGAGCCATGTGCACACGCACGTACACGCGTTTAGAGACGCCCTGGGACGAGTGACGATAGTCAACACCGATTTCATTGTAGCGGCGACGCGAGTCGTACATACAGAAATACAAAAGTCGCGCCGTGAAAAATCGTAAAAAAGTCCTACGAAATGAAAAGAGACTTGGCTCTTACTTGGCCGTAATCCAAATAAATGCGGATGTTGAAGTGAGGCCGCTACCCGTGAAACCCGAGCCACTTTCGTCGTGGGCGTCCTGCGTCGCGTTATCACCCCCTTCCACCGTCATCTTTGTAGATCTCTCGCGTAGAATGCTCATCGTCTGTACGCGCCCTGCGTACGCACGTGTGCACGCACGTGTCTAATATGCATGTACGCGCGTACCTAACGTGGCCGCGTACGCGCGCGCGTATATATGTTAATATACATATACTTACTGTACTTACTTAGATAATAAGTCGCACCAGTCTCCGATAGTACATTATCTTCGTTCGGAATATGAACTTTCCCGCCGTTTCTTCGTTCCACGCACGCGCTTTCACTCACACATTAACGCTCGCGTTCATTCGTTCTCTCTTTCTCTCTCTCTCTCTCTTTCTCTCGTTCGCTCGCATGCACGCGCACACATGCCACCATGCGGTTTCCGCTACGTTTCCTCTGCGCGCGAACGCTGCTGACGGCGTCAGAGCGACGATTCATCCTCGACCTCGACGAACGTCGATAATCCTATATTTTTCCGTCCTCAAGCTGCTCTCGATTGAATCGTCGCTTCAAACCGACGAGTCTCGGTGTTGTTCTTAGCGTTAGTTAACGTTACTATATAATGGTGGCTAAATTGACAAGTGTTTATATCGAAGGTATTTTCTCCGTTTAAGAACTAGAGATACCTAGACTGGCAATGTTTTATGGTATGTATGCTCGTGGATTCGCCTTCGCGATTGAGCTCCTGCTTGCCGTTTCGCTTTGTATCGCGACATATATATTTCTATGTATCGCGCAACGTATCTATATATTTATATTTATGTATATATATATATATTGAGTCTTTAACGAAGACGCCTCGTGGACAGCGACGATAGCCGAGGCTTACGCGTGCCCGATTGCTGATTGATGAACGAGAGCCTGCTGCCGGTAGAAATTGCGGTAGCCACGACGCCGCGCGAGTAGTGGGAGCGCGCGTTTGGTAAGCCACGCCGGAGTCTGAGTCGTTCGTCCGTTACTACTTGCTAGTGATCGCGAAGTAGTCCTACTCCATGTCTAGGCAACCGCGCGGCTGCCCGCGCGTATTTGTCCGCTACTACTTCCAGTAGAGAAGTGGTTACCGTGCTCTCGAGACGAACCTAAGCGCATGTTTTGAGAGCACCTCTCTCTCCCTCTCTCTTTCTCTCTGGTTTGCGAGCTGGTACGGCTGTCTCGGATGTCGTTCGCTTTTACTACTCGCTTTTACTACTGCCGTCCTAAAGTCGTCACCGAGCGCGTCTTGATTTATCCTCCTCGAACCGCTTTCGGTCCTCGTCCCTTTCTTACACGTAAGAATGCTCGCTTCTGTGCATTCTTTTGCTCTTCTTCTTAATCGATTCGGAGCACACTGCGACGTCGTCGTCGTCGTCGTCGTCGTCGTCGTCGTCGTCGTTTACTTCGCCTCCTCGAGCAGCACGAGGTCGTCCGCGACCACGTCGCTGATGTGGAGGTAAATGATCCAGTACATCAGGTTGAAGCAAACGAAACATACCGGGAATACGATGCGGGAGTACTTGTCGATGTCCGACGGCGTTATGCCTATTTAAGAAACGTCAAAGTGACTTAGAATTGTTGCGACGCATGAGATTAGAAAGGGAAGAGATATTTCAGTGAGCTTCCGAGTTCGCGCGGTGCCGTTTATTTCAGGAGGGTACAAGAAGCGTCTAATAGTGCATAGATCATCGTAATCCTTGAAAATAAATTGTACAAAATGTTTCTTAAAATGCAAAAAGCTTTTTATGAGATGATCAGTGATAAGCGTTTTCGGACGGTGTTTCAAGCGTAGAGAGAAATATATATGTATATATATATATATATATAATACAACGGCTGGGCGCAGGCGCGTGGTATCATCGGCCATGAATATTGCATAGTCTTCGCGAAGTTCAAAGCACTCGATATCCATACTGTACAATTGACGGCCTTGTCAGGCCCTTTACCCGGTGATGACACCACGCCGGTGGCCTTCCGAGCTCGCTGACGGTTAAACCGTACAGTAATGTTTATTATCCACCGTTCAGAAGCTCGTTGAAATAGACAGCCTGCCAAGCTAAGAACCGAATATTGTTTGATAGCTTGCCAGGCGGGGGGTTAAATAGTGTAATAAAAGTGCGTACATGGTCTACTCATACCGTAGAGCTTGGTGATGTCCTTGCTAGGATGAATAATATGTTGCGGCGCACCTGCCGATTCTTCATCGGCGCGACCATTTATGGTGTTCTCGAGAGTCCCACCTTTGCTGTGTGCCTTTGGGTCGTGCACCTTGAACCGCACCTCCTGGACAACATGGGACCACTTACAAGAGACACGGCATTTTGCCGTGGGGTGTCCCTCACCCGAGGTTTACCCCGTACTTTGTCGGTTTGGCATGCGACACCGAGGACTGGGCGGTGTATATTTTATCGTTCAGCGCGGTGACGTCCGATTTTATGTAGTCATCGGAACGATCGGTGTTCGAGAGACTCACCTGCTTTTACGTCGCTGTTGCGACTGTTTGTTTATTTGATAAATGTTTAAGTGTGAAATAGGAAAAGTCTCTCGTAAAAAGAACCGCGGTTCGAAACGCGCGGTGCGATTGCTCGTGCTCAAGCAAAACGGATTAGTGAAAATTCAATTAAAAGCTAGTGTATGTGATACTAATTGATATATGTACTGTCGAAATGAGATGCAGGAAAATTATTATTATTTAATATTATTAGTTGCTGGCACACAATCGTTAATCGATCATTACAAGAGACTTGTATTTACGATATTTAATGTAAAATGAGAAGAATTAAATTAGAATTTAATTTCTGTCTTTTTAAAGTTAATATTAATGTAAAGACATTAAATGAACTATAGGAAACTGTAAGATTGTAGAATATTTTTGATACTTTCATTATTTTTATTATTAATTAGATTTTATTATTAATATTCATTTGAAAGTATAATGCTAAGAAAATCATCAAAGATATTATTGATATATTTAACTTTAGTATTCTTTTCGTATTTCGAAAAACCATATAAAAGTTTCGAAAGAAAACGTAATTAACGTAATATGTAATTAAAAGAATCACGTAACGTCATTAGGCATTTACCGCTGTATAGCATGAATAATTAACTTTGTAATAATAATTAATTAAAACGTCTCATCCTCTTATCCGACACTTTATGACCGTCCTTCGTCGTCCGTCGCGTTCATCTCTGTCGCTCGTTTACTCACTTCTTTCCGCTCTCCCACATTGTCCTCTTTCTTTTCCGGTCTTTTAATATTTTCCGTTTTCTCTGAGAGGAAGGGGGAGAGGGGTCTACAATACCCAAGATTAAAAGAAAATTTATAGTGCGTCGTGTCCGTGTTGGCACGAAGCATGTTGTCCGGCGCGTTGCGCGGCCGAATGGGAAATTCATTTCGCAGAACCTTTTAGCTTTTGACCTTTCGTGTGTCGAGCCTGCCGTTTTTACTTCTCTTTTTTAAGGGGAGAGGATAGAGTGCATATTTACATTGCGCGATGGTACGTGCTGAGCCAGATCGAGAATAATGCTCGGCTTCGTCTTGTTGAGCCTGCCTTTGTGATGAGGAAAAAGAGCTTGATTAGTATTATCGCTCTCTATTGAAGATTCGTTTACTGTCGTATATTAAAGAAAATTTTTAATAATGATTATACCACATCGTTCAAAATTATGTTACTGTTTAAATTTTCGCTGTTTAGAATTAAATTTTTAATTGAGACATTCTTCGTCGTTGACATAGGCAAAACAGATGATATTTGTTGTATGTATATGCTGATATAACATCACACGGCTCTCGGGAGCCATAAAATTATGAAACAAGTGCTACGATTATGCATAAATCTGAAATTGTGCCACGATCGGGACATCTGGACATCTTGACAGAGCCGATCGTCTACTTGCTGAAAGAAAGCATGTAAAATCGCCCAGGGGAGCGCTAGTACGTCTGGATCTCCTGGTCATACGCGCGGTGACAAAACGACATTCTGCATGGAAGAAAAAAAATTCGTGAACGACGACAATTTGGTCGTCGCTACTCACAGTTTGCTTAGGCGCATGATCGCCATGATCGCCGGGCACGCGGGGTCCTGGATTTTCGCTCGCGGCCTTCATGCTCTCCGCTATCTTTTGGAAGCGATTCTTCCGCATCTGAATCCTCTTCGCCATGTAGCCCACCGTAGCGTATTCTGCGAAGAATAAGAATCCACGGGAATGAAAACATGTAACCATTCAATGCCATGACACGTCTGCCACTGTAAAATCCGGGCGGGAAGCCCGGTTCACGGGGCCCACTTCCATCCGTCGAGAATCTCACTCATGCTTGCGCTCCCGGTACTTGTGTAGAGCTCACGTGCAGATGGAAGAAAGCCGTTTCCCTGGAAACCCCGATCGTGCAGAACACCGCGACGGCGAAGTACCTTGGTGTTGTATGTAATGAGGTACTCGCAATCGCAGTCGTGAAAACGTAACAATGTGTGTGTCAAACCGTGTGAAACTAATCGATTGAACAAATTCGCGGGGAAGAGGGTGTTCTCTCACCCGTATTGATCTTTCTCTATTTCGCAGTCGAAAACTATCGTGAAAACCATCCATTTCCGAGACACCGTTCCATCGCAGAACGAAGATTCGGACCGACGAACGTTTACGTAATCGACGATAAAAAATGATTTCGAGGAAAATGGGTCCCTTGCATTTGTCACGTGAGCCCTGCACAAGTATCCGTCTACGATACTCTACGAGCTCGCTACTGGAACAGCACGGCTCCGAGCTATACGGAGTATATGAGAGGACGCAGGATGGAAAGCTTAATGGCAGCGACGTAAAGGCACGGAAGAGTACACGATCGCACTCACCGAGCAACGAGGCAAAGACCATGACGAAGCAGGTGCCCAGATAGACGTCGATGGACTTGACGTAGGAGATCTTTGGTAGCGCCGCGTTCGTCGAGGACATTAGGGTCGTCATAGTGAGCACAGTGGTTACTCCGAGGGCCACCCGAGCGGGGGTCGCGTTTCGGTTTAGCCAAAAGCTCACCCACGATATTATGACAATCAGCCCTGAGGGTATGTAGATCTGGATCAGGTAGTAGCCCATCGACCGTACGAACTGGATCTCGCAGGCCAGCCGCGAGTAATTTCCTACGATTAAAAGATCGAAGGTCAGGACAGGGAGACGGAGAGGCGCTATTTAATGTCTCTTTATCTCCCGTGCTCACTGTCCTTCCTCCTCACTGTTCGTTTATCTCTCTCTCTTTCTCGCTTTCTCTCTTTCCTTGTTTATACATCTCTCTCTTTCTCCCTCTTTCCCTTTCTCTTTCTCTTTCTCCGTCTCTCCCGTCTCTTCCGTCTCTTCCACTCATTCCTCATTCCTCATTCGTTGTGCTCTTCTCTCCTTTCGATCTCCCTTCGTTCTTCTCTCGCTCGATCTCCCATTCCGTCACTGGCTTTTGCCAGGAAAAGCGATTTCATTGTTCACGAGTAGCTCTCTCTATTCCTTGTACCGGCCGGAAATACGGCGCGCCAGAGCTGGCTGGATGTTAAGTGAAATTCACATCGTCGTCGTTGCGCGACTCTTCTCGTGCTCGTGATGTTGTGTACATCTGTCAGTGTAGATATGCATGCGTGCATGTTACATTGAAGTATGCCGGCGGCGTGTATTGTGCGCCGATCGAAAGGTTCGAGACGTGGTTGCATAAGAAGAAAAATGAGGAATCGATTAGAATGGAAAATCGAGTTGTCCCTAATGCAATTTGCACCCAATATGATGTTTTTTTCTGTTTTTAACAGATTGGCGACAGCTTATTTGTTGCGCGACATTATCGCGAAAAGATGTATCGAGAAGAAAGTTTTGTATTAGAATTGATCGTGCATTAATCGTCACCTGCGATGTAATCAAAGAGTAGTACAAGCATATCGAAGGATGAAAAGCTGTATGCTTTAATGAGTGCTAAAATTATCTGAATTAGCTGAAGTGTATATTACATCATTGAATATCACAAGGAATTTGCTTGCGCCGCGAGAAACTGGCGCGAGAAATTGACGTAAAGATTGAAACACCATGGCAGCAGTATGAAGACAATTTCGTCCAAAGTTCCATTCGAACCAAGTAGAGGAATGTAGCGATGATTTCTCGAGGAAAATTCATCACCATCGAACGCGAGAAACGTTCAAGCCGGCGCGGCGCGGCGGCGATCCGTTTAATGCCAACCAGCTCCGCTATTCGACGACAGGACTGCATGACGCGCGAGATCGCGAGAAAGAGAGAGATCGATCGATCGATCGACGGCTTTACGTAAATAAGATACACAGGATTACGACGGTTTTTTTTTTTCTTACGAGCGACAATTGCGCCTGCGGACATCGGATAGCGCTCACGTGTCTCTCCACCTTACCCATGCCGTTAAAAGCGAGGGTTGAACAATTATTTGTTGGTGGTGGGGGGTGGGGTTGTGTTTATACGTTACCGGTGGTAAGACTAATCTCCATGGCGCGTTGACGATGACCGAGGACCTTGAACTGAGGCAGGGAGACCTCGTTGCTGACCCCGACGCTGTTTGGGCCCTCGTTCCACTTGTACCGGATGTCCCTCATCGTGTATCCGACTGAAAAAATAGAGAGACCCCCCGCGGTTGGTACGTACCTTCGCGGAAGCCCTCAACGCATTTCAGCTCCGAGGGGGCCTCCACTTACCTCGCACCCCCATCAAACCTTACGAGTCCGCTCTCTTTCACTTTTTCCCCTTTCTCTTTGTTCACAATTTTCGTTCCTTTCTTTCTTTCTTTCTATCTATCTGTCTCCTTTTAGCTTATCTTACTCTCTGTCCTTCTCTATGAGGGATACCCTTGCGAAGAGAGCTATCGAGAGCCCAAATTAATCTGACTTTAAAGGAGCATGTGGGCGGAATATCTGGCGTGTAATGAGAGATCGTAATGGACGATCTTCTCGATTGTTGAGTACGATCGAGAAGCGGAAGGCGGGTATCATCCGTATTTACGAGTTCATTGTGTCGATTATTGTTTTGATGTTGTGGATGGTGGATGTTAGGCTAAAGGTGGACGTAATACTATTCTGAAACTCCATTAGAGCAATATGCTCGAGAATACATATCTGTTAGAGAGATGTGGAAATCCATTATCTGCGCGCATTGAGAGGAAATCTAAATTTAAAGTTCTGCAGATAGAAATTGTTTCATGTTCTCTGCAGATCAGTATTGATATGTAATGGCGAATAGTAAAAATAGTACAACGTCCATCTGCAGTGAGGAGAGAACCAAATCTGGGAACGATGGATACGCGTGACTCAACTACAGTCTGCGTCTTCCGTAATGTAGATAAAAACCAATGAGTCGATCAGTCGATCGGTCGAAATGAATGGCCATAGGACTACGCTGTCCCACTGAGCAAGCTCGTTCTTACATAATTAAATGTGTTCGCGATAAGACAACACAGTGATCGGTGCATATCGATGCGGGTAAAAATAGGATTCATATTATACATATGTATATATGCTCACACACACGACTTGTTCAATTTTTAATGCGATATCATACATACATTGAGAACTGGACAAGTCGTGATTGCCCGTATGATGCATATTCGCACATATTCCTGAGACGAACAAATTTTACTACATCATTTAGCTGGCATTATTTGTTATCATAACATTATCAAGTGTTCGTTATAATTTATCATGGTAATTATATAATCATATTATTAAATTATATAATTATTATATATAATAATTATATAATCGACGTTTTAATACAATATATATACATACATATGTTATCCACGCGAACTTCTGGATCAAGTTTAGAAGGAAGAACGATTAAGAGGGGAATATCTACCTGTAGATAGGTGTATGGTTGTCTGTCGTTGCCTGTGACCGAGCACGCGAAACTGCGGTAGTTCCACCTCGTTCGAGATGCCGACCGACTGTTGGCCGGAGTTCCATTTGTACCGAATATCGCGCATTGTGTATCCAACTGCCGGGAGAACAAGAACACAAATATCTTCGCTCTAACATACAATAATTAGACACTGAGGTAGTGTTCGGTTTGGGACGGAAGGGCAGGTTCCTCGGGGAGTACAGTAATTAGAAGCAAAGTTATCGCGCGAGCAACCTAAAACGGTTCCCGTTGTTACGGTCCAATTCTGTCGCATAAATTTCTCTTGGCGTGGAATCGCTTTAGGATGCCCTCCGTGCCGCTATTTTATCATAAACGTCATTTAGATAGATATTGTAATCTTAACATAATCGTCTATATTTTTCCAAGTTTGAAAAGGGTATTTAAAAAATTTTATTACAAGAGAGAGAAATAATAGCTATAAAATCACAGCTATTAAAAGAAGAGCAATCGTGAATTCTGAATCTCTTATATTAAAGTTTAGATTTATGATACAAGTAGAGAGACAATTTCATATATCGTATAGTTCCGGCTTTTGTCCCTGTTCTTAAATTTACATAGAAAACGTTGTAATTTTGTAATGATTTATATTGATCTTCTATTCATAAAATAATGCATTCTAAAACGTTTATGATGTTTTCAAAATCAAATTTGCAGTTATTACGTGCAAGGCCACGCGGGGATTGATACCGATCATTGATATTCTTTGCGCTGCGAAATGAAGATTCTCTAAAGATAAGAGAAATGTAAGATAAATGCAGCGTGTCGATCTGACGGCTGATCTGTTGTTCGTTCCTGCCAACGAACATCCCGTGATCGGGTTTTGATGATTACCGATCATAATTCGCGCCTATTTGTTCTCTGATTCCTCCGCGCGGCCTCCAGCGTACATACCGCACCGAGAAACATTCCTACGTAACTGAATCTTAGGTGATTACGATCGTTACACCGCATTCCAGGCACCAAAGTGGCATTCCGTCGCGGTGGCGGCTACATTGCGCGAGCATCGGCCAAACATAGATTAAGCGGTACGCCTCCGAATATGCCAAATTAATTGCTTTTGTTTTTGGAATCCGATTTTGAATGCCGTCCCGTTTTATCATGTTCGGTACTGCGCCGCGATTCCGTACGGCGGACTGGCGGACACAGCTGCATGCGACGTAGCATCGCGCAAAATCACAATTTCGGTAATGACATTACGATTCGCAACAGGCGTGTTCAACACTAGCGTTCTGAGGCTCTGGAAACATCAGGTTTTGTTCATACGCCGCGTGCAACATAAAAAGTTTACACTTGTCATATTAATAAGAGATGCTGACGTTTTATGATATTTCAAATGCATTTTATATTTGATCCTTTTTATTACATTTTTTTCATTAAATTTTTTAAATTGCATTTCTCATTGCTAGAACACATTATACATACTTGCAATCAAAACTAAAACAAAATTCTGGAACGAGGAAATCACGTTCGCGTGCAATAACAACCACGTGTAAAAAAAATTTGCAAAATATTACGTGCGTTCGTTCGTCCTTTCGTTATTTCTGCCGATGGTCATCGCATAATTAAGTGCAGCGCAGATAATATTGATACTTTCATGAAGTTTTAATAAAGAGGTCCTTGACTGGGGGCAACATTAAGCATCACGAGAGGTAAAAAAGTCGGGGGAGAACAGGAGAAGGGACGAGTGTTGAATACTGCAGGGAGGAGGATTGCGGCAACATTAGCAAAATACCGAGGACTATGGTAGTGGCAGCAAGTTTAGGTTAAAGACGAAAAGTGGAGAGTGTATAAGTAGATATGGAGAAGCAGAAAGAAAAAAAGAGTTTTGTGCTCGGCATGCTACAGTGATACATACAGGCTCGGGGATTAGGTAGATTTATATATATGTACTACATGCTTTACACCGCGCATTTCACCTGCTGTGCCTCCATGCTACATGCTCTGTTCTCCATGCTTCGTGTTTTGCGAGAAACGCGAATTTCCATACCGGCTTTACACGGTCCCCTTGCATTAAAATTCAAACGTCTATTCTTGAATGATATTATCGAGGCTTCTTCGAATTAGGATTCAGTTAATCAGGCTCCTTTGGTGTGTGTGTGTGTGTGTGTGTATATATATATAACGAGAAGGAATTGCATTCTTGTGGTGATTCTTTTACTTTTACGTAATGTAATAATCTAGAGTGTAGATTTCACAGAAAAGTGCGATATTTGTCTGCTAAGCATTCAATACTGATGCAAATTTTTTAACATTTTTGATTATTATTCTCACGTAGAAGTTAAATTTTTCTATAAAAAAATCTTTAAAAAGGAAAGTAAAATTTATGCTCGGTTTTAATGACCTTCTTGTAAATATAGATAGCGGAAAGTAAAACATTGTGTGTGACGTCTCGTAAAACATTACGAAAAAGAAAAGTATCTCGCAGGAATTATATATCTTTAAATATACAACTTACATATTTTTTTATCTTGCTCTGGAGTAGACCAAAATTAAATAATCATGCCGATACATGCCATTGCCGAACTATATTAGATAATATCTATTGCTCTACTTATATACGTACAAAAGTTGGTCGAGTGGAGTCGGGGAGATAGGGGCGTATATCGAAACAAGTCGCAGATCAAAATTAGTTTACAAGCAGATTCATAGGCATACCGATAACGTGACCACAGCGTGGTACGCCATGGGTAATGTTGCAGTCTTTTCTTTCTTACATGCGCTGGGCTAGATGCACAATGCGTTTTAATTCGGTCGGACCATTGTCGATACGTCGTTTCTGGATTTAGCCTCCTTCGGGGCTGGCCGTCGTCGGCCCTTATTACGTCCCCGGACACGAGGCTCAGTGCTATATGTCGGAGGCCCTTCAGGTTCGGAGGAGGAGGGTTGATAAGTGATAGTTAAGTGATGGCGGTGGTGAGTGGTCAGTGGTAGTGGTGAGTGGCAAAGTAGTGATAGTGTTTAAACAGCGCACTTTCGCGTTTTTTGATCTCGGGATCGATTTACGGCGGCTACGCGCCGAGAGCTCTCATTTATATATATTTACAATCGTGCGTGTGCTGGTATATCTAGTTCAGCGTGATCTCTCTCCCTGAACGTAGGTCCCTTCCGCAGGAAATCGCCGTCGATCTCGTAGACGGAACGGATTCCATTATCTATATAGTGTTCGTCACGTACGGGGATTACATACGTTCACTCAACGTTTCTGAATCGTATTTTCGAATCGTAAAAAGAAAGATTATCGCTTCACGCAGAATAAATGATTATTGCCAATCGCCGTTTTGACGACGGTTATTATTATTGCGTGCACGTATGTAATGTCCGCGAGACATGTTCAGTTGGCGACAGAGCGTAGAAAGAGGATACGTTGTGTGTATTTGGTTATTCGTGGCAGGTACGTGCGCACGGTCATTATTCGTATTCATTGTCGAATGACCGAGCGACCTTCGAGAAATCACGCATTCAGCTAAGACCGACGTGACGACTCACAGTCAGCGGTAGCTTGGTAGAGTGGAGACCCTTCGGAGGATGCTCGTAAATACGTTCGCATACGGTCTTTGCGTAGGATGTGATAAAGCGTGTCCTGTAAACGTATTGGTAGTTGGATTTGATGCGTATCGCTTTTCTCTTTATAGTTGAAGCTACCTCACGAGGAATGCGGAATTCTAAATCTTCGTAGTGAAAGACGCAGTCGTTTCTTGTCGACGAGCATGAATGACGGTATGCGATCTGCTATGTCGGCGATTACTGCAAATTGCACGTCTGCTCTCATCCTCGGTTAGAGTAATGCACAATTATACGTCCAATGAAATGGATTCCGTGAAACATGAGAGTGAGATAAGATGGGAGTAATTTTATTTTGTCCATGCACATTGAAAGATCGTGAGAAATTGACGATTGCAAAAATACTCGCGAACTAGCACCCTTGTTCAACATCGTCGAAATACAAAATCGATACGGTGAGAGGTAATAATATCTCGTTTAATGGCTAAGTTAAGAGCGAAACGATGTTCGTGACCCGACACTTCTCTATCCGAAACTAATCAAGAAACTCTCCAGAGTTCTACAAATTTGGCGCCTTTCTGCCCTTTCTTTTTATAGATCGCATCGGCCGCGGTACGTCTCAGGCAGAAATTCGCGCGTAGAAACGTCCATCAAATCGAATTTACGATTATAAATAGAAATCAGGAGTTTGGGTCAATCATCAAAGTTGAACCACATGAGAGACGTGACCGTAATATTATTAGCTTACATCTTTTGAATCCAAGCGAAGAAAATAATGTACTGATATTAGTGAATATGTATATGTGTGAAATGCCCTTAAAATCCCTCAGAAAATAATATTAAACTAAATCTAATGACACGGCATAAAGCGATATTTATTTTCCTAATGATTATTAACATTGATTAACTTTAACCGTAGCTTAGTTGTCTGTTTACTTCTTCGTGGAACTTTGAAAATTAGAAAACGATAAAGATTCAGTCCAACTCAAGTAAAAATTAATTAAAGCCTGTAAATCTTTCGAGTCATCTCGAAAGTTTGGCGATTTGCCCGAGCATTCTCCCGTAATTCGTGATAGGAATGTATCGCGACAACTTATAACGATCGTAATAACTCGTATTCGAGCAGTCCGACCAATTAAGGACGAAAGGGCGCCCGCGGAAGTCCGAGCTTTCTACTCAACGAAACTAATCGACTAACTTGGTTGACTCCCTGCGGTATCTCGTATGCCGGACTTCCGGTGACCCTTCGACCCTATTCCACGACCGACTGAGTTTTAATATAGATCTTTTAGCGGGGGCGAGCAAAGTCAAACTTTTTCCATCATCCTGTTTAAATTGGTGAGATTGAACGTTTCTGTATGCCTGGAACGATCGAAGATGTCAAACGAGAAGTACGCAATTATTTAAGTTAACTACTTTCGACACAATCTTGAACTTTTGCTCTTACAAATCTTGCATCTTTGCAAATACATTACGAATACCGATTGCTTCCATATATGTTTGTTTATTTTCACTTCTAATTATTCATTATGTAATGCTGATTTGAACGCTAATTGTATCGTGTTGACTTATTCAAGCAATTTGCGCAATACATGTGTTATCGTGTGTACAAATTATTAATGCCAGTACCAATGAATAACGATAATTATTTCGGGATGTAAGCGCGTATGAACAAATGGCGAGACGATTCTAAAAGGGAAACGTTGAAATTCTCTTTGCACTTTAACACACCGTGCAATTTGCAGCAGTGACGACAATCAACACGAGCTCGTGACAGTGAAACGTTAACGCTATCACACACATCGACGTACACACGCGTTCACATACGCGCACGCACACCCTCATTCACACCCTCACACTCACACATTCACACGTCCATACATGATAATCTTCTCGCATGTGTCTTCGCGCATTGGGATGTTCCCACGGCGCATCATAGCTCCTGGTCAACCTACGATTACTATGCTTATAGTCTAACGGAGCGACTCGATTAATCGAGACGTGTCTCGTCGACGATTCAGTTGCGTATACAGTGCGCGCATCGATACAGAGGCCGTTGTTACGGCGCATCGAAGCTCCTTTTTAAGGTGCTTACTGACCGCACACTGTGCTCAGTAGCAGAATCGGGCTTTTATTGTTAAATTACAGTTGTGTGGGACAAAAGAAAAGTGATTGCGTACTTCTCGGTTCCGGTATTTGTGAGTGCATCATTAATCGTAGAAAGAATCATCCTCCCTTTCTTGTTCTTTCGTAAGATTTATAGAAGAGAAAAGAATTTGTCGGATTTGCTCGGATTTGATACTTGAATTACTGCATGTTTATCTTTTTTTTCGTTCATCGACTTTCGCGCGCGCGCGCGCTTTGCGAGAGAGAAAAGCGAAAAGGAAGGGGCTGCAATAAATGCCCGACTCTGCAAGTCGATGTTGTTACATACGTACAATCACTGTGTATGGAATAAAAAAAAAAGAAACCCAATCAGTGTGTGAGCGAGAGCGGGTGAGTGAGCGAGTGAGTGAACGAGAAGTGAATGAGAGTGATTCTCACTTGTGTGGCTGACTGATCGTGTGAGTGAGCGTGTGAAGTGGCGAGTGACGGACAGACAGATAGACAGATAGACAGATAGAGAGGGAAAGATAGAAAAGAAAGAAGGAAGTAAAACCTGATGTCGGGAAAAAGGCGAGAGGGGAGGCAGAGACCGTTGGTAGTTGAGGGAGGAAGAAGGGAGGAAGGAAAAATGTGGAGAGTAACGGGGGGTTGTGGAAGTTGACAGTATTCTCTGTGTGAGCGTGTAATAAAGGGGGAGCACGAAGTTTCCTTCTTTTTTTACTGCTCGACGCAAATATACACAGTAGAAACGTCTTTCTATATCTTTATCTGAAAAAAAGGGTTCAAAGCGATGTACAATTGAATCGCATTGAATCAGCGACAATCGGCTATCGATAAGGATACTTTCTGCGTATCGCTTTCGGCGTTATCCTCGAGTTACATGCACGAGTTCGCATGCTGGAATTGATCGTTCGTGTTTTACAATCTGCTTTAGCGAGAGCTGGTGTAGGCACGGCCAATCAGATACGTGGCTAATCCTGACAGTAAACGTCGACTTTTTCAGAGATACAATCGATAGTTGATCCTCAGAGATATTAATTTTATTTTTATCAAATAATATGTTACTATATTTAACAGTTTTACTAGATAATGATAAGTTTATCTCAGTGAGAATATCCTAATATAACATATATTACATTGATTTATTCTTTTAACAATTTTCTCTTTTAAAGTTACGTGCATGTGCTCGACGATTGACGTCAAAAGGATACGGCGGGTCGATTGTCAGTCTGAGAAGTAACATATTGTTGAAGTGCATAGAAAAATCTCTGACTTCCGTTATAATATGCGCAAAAGTATGTGTATGTTAGTATGTTGAGTAGGCGAGGATGTCGAATTTTGTGAAATTGTATTTCGTTCGTTCGTATGCACCTATATAGTACGTATATGTATGTACACACGCGCGTGTTGCGTACTTACAGCTCTCGATCTCGATATGGCACAGTTGTCGGTCCATCGGGAAATACTGCAAGTTCATGGGACACGACGCTGTAATCGTTAAGCTGAAACACATTCAAGTAAAGCTCGTTTAACCATCGCTTCTCGACAAAATGTTTTATGATATACGAATGCAGGGATTCGTAGCCAATCCATTTGCACTCGAGTAACGCTGAATCAATGTGCGGGAATTAATTCGTAGTCGACCTCATTATGCCCGAGTCACGTCAGGATTAACGTGTAAGAACCAATCCGTATCGATTCGACGTACCGTTAATACGTGTCTATTCTCGTCTTGGATGAGACGTATTATACGAAACGATACAATATGTATACGCATGATTGCAGACAGTGATTGATGACTTACGACGAAGCAGAGAAGAATTATTCACGCAAATGAGCGCGCGCTCTCGCTGCTTCATCGATATTCTTCCTCCGTTCCCGATAGCGGCTCGATTCGGCACTTCCGATCCGGAAGTCGGGGATGTAATATAATGGAACGATATTGCGCGAGGGAGTGCAAGTTAGGTATGCATGGATCGTCTGAATATAGCCGGCGCGTTAATACCAGAACACTCCCGGGTGCTTGAGAGGGGGATAGATACGAGGAATGATACGAGTCTGTGTCAGGCAAGAAGGGATGGAGAGGCCGCTACAGGGAACAAATTTGTCGCGCCGAGCACAATTGGTCCCAGAAGTGCTACGAATGTTCTATGGTGATGGAGGACAATGTGCTCGATTTACAACCGTGGCAGAAAATGCCATCAACGTTTCCTCTCGGACGGCGAAAGTAACAGGTTCAGGATTAAATCTACTTAACTGGCTCAGTGTAGAAAGGAAGACCTTTTAACCTTTATCTATTTTATCTTATTGCTCGCCTAACGTAGCATGTTATACATTTGCTCTCTTTTCAATTATCATCTAAATTAAGCTTCTCGTCATTGCGACAGAAAAAAAGGACTCGCTTAGATGACTTTTAAACTTGGATTCACTATAAAAAATCTACCGCTTGAAAAATATTACTGTGTAAGTCGGATATATTTATATCCATGGAAACTACAGATATAAATGTTTTACTCACCGTATACTACGCGTGATGCTTCCCGAGTGGTGAATGCGAATGAACTCGTTGCTGGTGGTAGCGATGTGAAAGTACGACTGCTTCTCGTTGACGAAGAAGGTGTCGGGTACCCAAATGTTCTTGATGAATTCCGAACCGACGCTGAGCGTCTCGACGCCCGCTCGCGGCTTGAACGCGAGCCGTGGATCCGTCCAGAATTGTCGGAAGTAAAAATCCAACGTGAAGTCCTGGTACGACACAGGTGACTTATTAGATTGGTAGTCGTTTGTGTTCACAGACATATTAGAGAAATACGAGGATTCACGTAAGCACGATTTCTTTTCGCTCTTCATATACATGGTGCCTTTTGTTGTTGCCCGAAAAACTAACATAAAAAAGCAATTTGCTGAGTTATCATTATTATCTAATCGTATCTTTAAATATAGCGTTATTCTTACACAATATATATTGTATAAATAAAATGACATGAAAATTACGGAAAAAATTTAAGAATTTAAAAATAAAAATAAGAGGTTAATAATAATTATAATATAGATAATACACTAATAATATACATAAAGATACAAAGCATTGAAGCTTATTTAATACTAATTGTATTTATTACTAATTGTATTTTTCAAGACAGATATTCGAAAAAATTATAAAAATATCGATAACTCATAAAGTGCGCCTTCCTTGTTAGTCAAACTTAACTTTAACGAAAATGTAATCTTGTAAATTAATTGTTAGAAACGTTGGAAAAATGTTTTCGACATTTGCGAATCTTTTTGAGAGCATACGAAAGCCAATTTGAAATGCTACGTTAGTCCTCGTTGTTCTCATAAGTCTGAGCGATTAAAATCTGAAGAGATTGAAAAGGCGTATGCGTTTCTACGCGAGGGAACGCAAGATTGTGCAAGGTAAATAACGATCGTGGTATATATTTCGGCCGTCCGCGTTTACGACGCGGTCGTCGTTTTGGACTTTAACGTGTCGATCGAGAGATATATTCGTGCAGGGAGAGTTTACAGGAGAGGAAACACGTTCGGGAACGCGAACGTCGACAGGCATCTCCGAAACCTTACACGAGGCGGCTCCTCGCGGTTATCGTAATACGTAGACCCGGCCATTTAACGCTTACGTGACCCTCTCTATCCAGACCTCCTCCGGTGTTCTACTTGACCCCACGCTGTGAAACGAGGCGAGGCTAATTCGGCGCGAGGCGGCTATAAAGTCCGAAGTTGCGACGGCAACTTCGAGAGCTTTGTAGAGCGCTCCATCATTGGATCTCACACTCGCAAGAGCGTTTATCCTGGCTTGAGCGACGTGTGAGAGCAACTCGGACGAAAGTGATTTCGGGTAAACGTGATTGACGATCGCGCGATTCCATTACCGGATGCTCACGGTATTACATTAAACGCGAAGATCTTTCTGACAAATGTCTGTTTATTAAATTCAATTTCGTTAACAAATAATTTGCTATTTAATCATTGCAAGCAAGTGTACAATAATACGACAAGAGAATTTAGTTGGAACGAATAAAACACACGCATATAAAATTACACAATAAAATGAAATTAAGTTGAAAATTTTATAACAATTCACAGATGTTAGTTTGCGATGATTCGCATAGAACTTTGATGTTTATGATACTATAGAAACTTCACAATATAATAATAAAAGGTAAACTTTAAGTTTTCATAGTTGCTTAGTTGAAAATAATTACGGGACGTACTTGTATATCGAGAAATATCTTCCATGTGGAGTTGAAGACAATAATTTTACAGTTAATATGCAAATAATGTTACTGCATCGATAAACTCGTTGGTAATGTCACGAGCTTTCTAAATTACTCCACTGCCGATTTCGCTGAAACGTTTATTCGTATGGTTGAGGAAGTTTAAGTACTAAACTGAGAAGAGGGAGTTGAGCGCGTTCGACTGAAATAGATGAGCAGATTTATTATCCAAAGAGGAAGTTTCTTAATCGTCCCGCTATTATAGCACGAAATCCTGAAGGGAATATGTTTAAAACTTGCTTGATGTCTACGAGGTTTCGTTGTCTTACTATATTACCGGATTAAACTGTAACAAAATTTAATAATCATTAAATTATAATTGATTGACTTTAAAAAGGCTTTTTAAAGGCTCTTTAGACGTAGAGAATATAAGGGAAATCAAGATTTACCGCGTTATTATTAAGTATACACGCAATGCACACCTAATGCGGTTGCTACATTTTTTTCCAACAACTTATAGTTATACTTTTTAATTAATTCAAGATATTCATATGCTGATCATTGTAATGATTTTTTTTATAACGTACATGCTACATTATTTGATTTAATACTGTAACGTAATATTTATTTCACCATCGCACAATGTTCTTAATTAGTATTATATTGCAGAGGCACGTTAAGAATCTAGATACGAACCCTGCCGTAATAGCGCACAGTTACGACGGTGGGTTAATAGTTTATAATTACGATGCTAGGCGCGATTATGACTCATAATCTTACGCGAGAACATACGCGTGACCTGCACGCCTCGTGAGCATCGAGATTCCTGCCGACGTGGGGTCGATCACAGGACAGGAGTTTCGCGACGCGAGTATAATTCGTGTGTACACGCGAACGAGATAAGGGTGTGGAGACCGTGTATGTATAGTGATTACATATATATATATACATACATAGAACAGGTATTTTACGACGAAATCACTACGTACAGACATGCCACGAAACTGCCATAAAATTCATGCACACCACGCTCTGTATCAGGACAGTGTTATATGGCGGATAGTATAGCATCTTTGAAATTCTTTATGATCATCTTCGCGTATCGCTTTTATCAAAAATTAACGCAAATATGAATTTATTACTTATGAACAGTTTCTTCTTTTCCTTCATGGATACGAAGCATTTGAATGACAACGGTAATAAAACAGTGCAAAAACTCCCTACTGTCTCTAAAATAAATTCTTTGAATCTTAATCCACAATTAAAAATATAAAGGGTTAAATTTGTCGCGAAATGTAAAATTCAGTTGTTTTTGTAAATAGGAATCACATAATTAAATTTTTTCTTTTTTTTGCTGTTACTTTGCTCACTTGATCTTTTTTCAATTATATAGTCAACAGCGATACTAATAGTTTCGATAATTATTAGTAAAGTTTTTACAAGTATCAGTGGGCACAAAATTGCAAAAAAATTTAGAGAACTTTGGGAATAAAATTCAGAATTTTACTACTCTAATAAGATGTCACGGCTCCGTGACAAGAGGATGAGTTCGACCCAGGGCGATGTTTGTCATCCTCTCCGACGTGTGCGCGCAAACGCGAAGCCTTTTCCTGCGTTTCACATCGCGTCGTCATCAAGAATTCAATGTGCGTGGCACGTTGCCCAGTTCATTTCATCGCACATTTGCTTTAGAAATTTTACCGTCGATTGTACTTCACGATTAATTAAAGTCACAAATAAAGAATTGAATAATTACGATTTTTATTACGCAGATAATCATAACAGATAAGCGATAATTAATATACTGGTTTAATTGCATCATATTGTTAACAGCACGTGTAACCTTTGAAGATGTGAGATACGAATACGTGATAGTTAATTAATCTTGCGGTTTAAAACGCACTCAAATGCTCCAACGAATATGAAAGACCTTGAAATATCCCGTGGAGATGCCCTATGGAACACAAGTTATCATTGTTCGCGTTTCTGGCAACTCTTCAGGCGCACTGCAGTTACATCGTGATGTGTAATTGCCGCGTTAACAAATCTTCGGATATGATTAACTGATCAACGACTCCCACGCGAACACATTTACGAGATTTTTTGATTTATTATAGCTCCTATTTTCCGTTTCTTCCTTCATTTAATTTTTAATTTATAACTATCACGATGTATTGTTCAGTGCAAGCCACTTTTTGTTCTTTTTTTTTCGTTGAAAATAAATAAGGACTTTGAATTACGTTATTATGACAAAATATCAATTGAGAAGAATTTCTTTCTTTCTTTTTTTTTCTAGGAAATTGGACATTTAGTTGTTACATTTGAAAATGCAAAGCATTTATTTATTAGCGAGATATAGTTAATGTGTCTCGTAAAAGACCAAAACATTTAAATGTAATGTTTAAGCTTATTGTTCATTGTTTAATTACGTGTGAAAATATTTCTCACGCTTATCTTGTGGCACGTGAATCTTGCGCGGTGTATTCGGGTGTGAATCGAGCAATCCGAGCGAGTACGCGCGTCTCGTTGTCGGTGAAACATTTCCGGGAGGAATGCGAGCAGGTGTGCGCAAGCATCTCTATCACACGCAAATCGTAGCGTAAAAAACAAAGAACAAGAGAAAAGCTTTGTGGAAGCGTTTCAGGCAAAAGCTCGCAGGCCAATCGATCTAAAAAAAAAGAAAAAAGAGAGAGAGAGAGAGAGAGAGAGAGAAAAGAATAGAAAAAATAGAAAAAAAAAACGGCGCAGCAGTGTTGTACGACAAGTGATGGAAGCGAGAGGGGCTCGTACGAGGAGGAACGCTCCATTTCGGAGTCCATCGCGCCTCGACGAGCGCGAATTATCGCGATGTGTACGCGCAAGCACATAGACCCGTGGTTATGTGTCACGCATACACATACGCACACACCGAGAAGTACACATAGTACAATAAACGCAGGCTTTTCGCGCGCACAAACGCACGTGTGCACGTATACGCACGCATACACGCACACATACACACATATAACGCGGACACGCGTGCGCGTGCACGTAACACGCGCTCGCGCTCGGAGAAATCGTATATACAATATATAGCGTGACGTGATTCATAGCAACCAGAAGCGCACTGCACACACTGACAATGACACAGCTCATATACGTGTCATAGTATATTTACGATATAATAGCATAGATATATACGAGATATATATGCAAATACAATTATGTATATCGGTATAGTCTCGATGTAGTCGCAACGTCGCACGAGCTATACTCTTCATTTGGTATGCAATCATCGGCTGGCCGAGGGTGGAGAGGATGTACAGGGCGAAAGGAAATATCTCGTTCTTCGAGGGCCGCGTGGGGTATCTTGTCTCGATACTTTTTTTTCTCTTCATCCTCTCTTGCTCTTTCCACTTCCCGCTTTATCCTTCTTTTCTTGATCTCCTCCGGCCGAGAGGACTACAATCAACGAGCGCATAAAGGCACTTTCACTGTATTATTCTCTCCGCTTGTGCTCGTCAATTTTTTCGAAGGCGAACGATGAAAGGGAAGATAAATTGGTAGGAAAATCGGCTCATTGTTCGCGAATATGCTGGGCCGGCCGGAGAGTCCGAAGAGTGGCCCTCGAGGGATGGACATTGGAAGTCGCTTCGCGACGAGGACAGGCGCAGGGGGACGACAAGAGGAGATAAAGGAGACGGAGGGGGGAAGGAATACGTAATAGAATGGAAACTCGCCAGCGGGTGTAAAAACTCGCGCGTCACGTCCCAGGTGACAGTGTCGACTTGATTTGGTTTCCGCACAGGGCTCAACACCTGGGGTCCAGCCTCGTACATTCAGCTCCAAACTCGTACTCTGGATCTCGGGGGCCGAACGGGGAATCCGAATACACAGAATGCCGTTTTCTCTCGCGCAATTACGCGTCAAATATGTAGGAGAAAGAGAGAGAGAGAGTCGATCGCAAGCTCGTAGAATAGAGTCAACGCTTCGGGCTGCGGTAAGTCAACGTTACCGCACTCCTGAAATTCATCACGAACCGAAGGCACTGAAAGTTTTATCGTACCGACAATCTCGTCGACAATGCGAACTGCGTGTTATTTTCAATCCTTTTCGATCGCGTGAATACATTCATCTACGATTTTGGATCGACCGATACGACTGGTTACGTCAGAATAGATACTAGAGATTCCGGTGGTTTAATTTCTGGTATAATTGTTAGCGAGAGAAACGGGTTAAAGGTCCACAATCCGAAGCGCATACTTCGGAATGTAGCCGATAGAGGATGGATCCAGTTTCGTGCCAGTTTGAAACTGATTGCCGACACCGGAACGAAATACCTTCGATTACTACAGGATTATGCGTAATACACAATACGTTGTACGGTGCCGTACTATATACCTTAAATATTGAGAAACAAATACGAATATAGATATACGTGTACCAATAACGCAGGATACGCGTACGTACACTTTTATGTATTTCATATATATATATATATATATATATATATACAGATGTAGAGAACATAAAAGTGTACGATCACGCGTATACGAACGTGTCTCAACGTATGTGCGGCCTACGGTGCTCGATCCGAAGCTCAATTTATTGCTGCGCCAATTAATCATATTGAATATAAAATATTGCGTATCGCATATTGCCATTTTACTTTCACGTACTTTATTATTATTTTTTTCTTCTGCTCTTGTACTTGTTAGTTTGAACGACTTTCAATAACGTACACTATCTACATTGTGTTTCAGAGAGAAACCCGATGGGATTTCCGCCTCGTGGATTTTCCGGAAAGATGGTAAGTCGAGCTCGGATTTTTGACTTATTTACGATCCCCTCGAACGGAAAACGGTTCGCAACGACGCGATATCGTGAAGAGGATTTAACGTTCCCTCGCGGGATTAAAAGGTCGCGCGCGTTTGCCATCGTCATCACGCTGCTGGCGACGACGGCGTCTCCGTCGGGTCTCTCCTGGATTTTTCTACTTATATTGTTAGATTTCCGCGCACAACGAACGAAACCACCGTGGCGGTTTCGTTTATCGTCGGCTCGAGCACCGCGGGTAGGGCCATGCAACAAGAACATCGCAAATCGAATCAAACGACTCAACCATAAACCATAAACGAAGTGGACAAGAATATATCTTGCGAAGACTGTGGAACGTAGCAAGGTTCCCTTGTAACAGTTCAGCCAACCAAACAGCTGTGACGAGCTATAAAAACGTAGGTTAGTAGGCCATCCGGGTGTATACTATTGTCGCTTGTGTGTACCGATATATATTTCCACATATACGAACGTACATGGGATGTGTAGGTTTGTGTGTACGTGTGTGTATTTGTATATGTATAGCTTATACTGTGTGTCGATACGTCCCTTGCTGCCGACATAAACATCTCTATGCGCGTCGCATGTATTTCCCCTGGTGCACCTTTCCGCGACCAGATATCGAGAACGACTCGAGATTTAAACAGATGTGAATATATACGCGCGAAGAGATATCCGTTGGTTTACGTTGCTATTTTATATGAGACTTTACGCGTGCGAATCAATATTATATAAAAATGTAAGTTTCTTACGACCACACGTACGCACGTTTTCTGATTTTTCAATTGACGCACGACTCTACGAATAGCGCAATATTTTCGTTACTATTGAATCATGTTCATATACAGCGATCAGACAACGAAATTTCGACGGTCCGTGTGATTGGCATGGTTATTTTTGTGTGAATATCCGTGCCATCGTTACGCGGTAACAAATAAATCGAAACAGATGATACTGTGGACGCAATCGGAAGCAAGTGGCGCGACTGGTAAGCTGATTCGATCAATGATGGTGGCGTCGATTCCGCGATAGGCACGCTCGACGTATGATGATCGGTCCAATTAAACGCCAGAGTTTAAAAAACTCCCTTTAAAGCAGTATCGACATACAATTTTGGCATTACGGTCGACCGTGCCATCGCGATGTGAAACAGCGATGTGTCGGACGAAAATGGACGTTTCTGTTTGTCGCTTTTTGATACGATGGATACATGGGGAAGGGAGGACGGGAAGGGGGAGCGTGGTCGTTCGCAAAACTGGACGAAATAAATGAAACGGGCAATTGTCGATGTGGAGTTTGTATGAGTTTGAATGCAAACTGTACCATCAACACCTCGGACACGGAGCTGATGCTGAGGACATACATGGTGACGCCGACCTCCACGGGCGGACCTGCAATCAACAAAACCATCCGGCCTTGGTCGCTGTGATTACCCGCCAATCTCTAATCAACCGTGTACCCTATCGTGTGTATGAGATTAGTAGATATCTAGAGACAATAGTAATAACAACAGTAGTATTGACGAATTATCTTTACCTCTGACTCACGCGCGCTGCACGTCGCACGTTGAAATTTTTAGGCATCCTCTAAAGTAATTTTGAAACTTACTACATCGTATGCCGCGGCGCGTCTCGCATGTCGGGCGCGGTTGTCTATCGGAGGAATCTAAATCCGCGTCGCGATGCGAATCCACGTCGCGAGCACGCTCGACACGCGCGGACGCACGTACTACGCGAATCGTTCGGCATTTTTTTTTTTTCTTTCCACCTCTCGAATAAATCGAGCAACGTCCAGCAACGTCATTCATGCGGAGAATGTGTGTGCGCGCGCGCGCGCGCTTATCTGTGTGTGAGCCAGAGGCAAAGCACGAACGGACAAAGTCGAGGAGAGCTCGCACCCTGCACGGAACCAAATCAACAGGACTCGTCGTCGGCCACGTTGCCTTCCAAAGCTAGAAGAAGCATCCATACTTGTCTCGTTACATAGATATTATGCTCTTACGTATATATTACATACACATCACAGCCACGTAGCAGTATGACATTACCTTACTACTACTTTTTTTTTGTACCGCGTCGCTTTCTAGTGGTTTTGCTTTGTCTCGTTCTCTCACCCTCTCGCTCTCTCTTTC
>QKQZ01008130.1:0-17504 GCA_003595255.1 Solenopsis fugax | reverse complement strand
TTTTGCCGATCGCTCGTCACGTCGTATTCCAATTAGAATCGTAGTGGCTATACGTGTACGTATCCCGTGAAAATATGGCTCGTTTCATATCGTCGTTTTTTTCGCCCTACATTAGACGCCTCTCCGTGATCGAGAGCGACGCGTCGCGTCGTCTCGTCGAACGACATCGTTACTTTACACTGAATTGCTGTCATTGTCATTGCGGTCGTCGATTCCGGGCGAAATCCATTTATCTTATTTTTAGCTTCTAGGGGGATGTGAGGGGGGATTGCCTTGAATACCGAAAGAGAGCTGCTGGAAGGAAATTCGGACGGATAACGATCGAGGCAAATCGATCGCGGAATTATTCTCTCTCGCGTGTTTGTACACGGACGCGTGATACGTGCGGTGTTTCGACAGAGAGATAAGACGGAGGTGTCGGGCAAAAGGGGGGGGGTTTCTTTCGGGGCGGGTGGTGGGACATAGAATAATAATAATTGTAAGTGGTAGCAGGCGGCAGCCCATTTCAGCAACCGCGGCATAGCAGCTAGAGCGTCTAAGAACGGTCTAACGGGACGGTCGTGCGTGTTTAATATATTGAACAAAATACTATTTTTCCTGAGAGCAGAAAGCAATAAAAAGACGCTCCTCATTCACGTTCTCTCTAACACTACGTGACGTTCGGGGCAGCCCAGGCTCAAAGTCAGGCAGGAAATCAGTGAACTAACTTTTTCCACGCCCGTAGAAAACGAAAACGTAGTCGGAGCAACTGAAAAATTTTTCTTTCGACGTTCATCTCGCTTCACAATTTTATAAGATTCGTTAGCGTCAAAAATTTTGATATTGCGTTTTCACGTCAATATAGTTCGCGCATATAAATCACATCAAAACGTCTAGTTAGGAGATTACCGTCCGAAATAAATCTAATTCCCGCGTGCATTAAACGGAAACTACCTCGCAATAATTTAGAACGAGTTGCCTTGTTTGTTTCTCTTTTTTTTTTCGAGATTTTGCTCGATTTGTGACCGTAGCCACGCAGTCTCGTTGCTTCCAGTTGCCAAAACTACAGCCCCGTTTCCCGAGCGAGGAACGAGGACAGCCAGTATATATTATCTGAAATATGAAATAGTACTTTGTCCATTTTTTAGTATATATAGTATTTTTGTTTCTTTCTGTTGCTCGCTACTAAAGTGTACGTGTGTACGTGAATGTGTGTGTATGTGTATGGGAGAAATGCGTGTAAGGTCATACACGCGCACACTTATTCCTACGTCAGTGTAAACCTGTACCGCGATAAGCGGACGGGCCACATGGTACTACAATATATCAAGCAAGTTAGGAGACTCTGCTCGGTTAGCTTCATTTCGGTAGTTTCGAAGTGCGAGCGGTAAACCGCGTCGCGTAATCGCCGTCGCGCGAGTTGCGTCTTACACGCGGATTACTAAATTGACGTTTTTGTGCTGTGATTGCATAGCGCCTTTCTCTATCGCGCCTGTGCGAGCAGTAAAATATCTACGGCTCACAAAATATACGAGCGTAATAATTTTGTTGTTTAATCTGACTAATGCGAAAGAAAATTTACTTTACGCGAGAAAGTTTGAATAATTAAAGGGAAAATTTGCCAACGAGAACGATGACGATTGTAACTTTTCTTCCTACGAATTACTTAGTTCTTGAGTGTTTCAACATCGCATTCAAAGATGAGATATCAAAACTAAACGTAAGTACCGTCTAAAGTACCACCAAACTGCCATAAAATCAAACAATTGATAGCACTCATTTCCTTTATACGATTAATTAAGAAATTTCGCGTTTTACCACGTGTCTAGTAATCATGAATTTATATTGCGATTAATGAACACGTGTTTTGCCATTCTTTCACAGAGAATCTAAGTACACGTTACAAAGAATCCGAAATATAAATGTCGATCAATGATCCGATTCGAATAAAAATATAAGAAAACTTTTTTTTTCATTTAAGCATTTTATGACACTTGAGAGACGCTATTCGTGACGTCGAAAAGGGAGATACTGCGCGTAGCATCGACTAGTTCCGTTCTGCATAGTTTGAGTTCAATTGGCCACGGGACCAACGCGCCAAGAAATTGGACGTCGCCTCGTGGCATGACGTCGAGCGAGGTCCTCGAAGCGAGCGCTGAATCGTTTCGGTAATCGCGTTACCCGATTTTCACGATCCCAAATGTCGTCGTTAAGTGAACAGCGCACATCAAAGGAGACACATAGCCCAGAGCGATGCGGCTCTGCGCGTGGCAAGCTAATTGATTTTGCCATTCGCGGTGTCGATCTACAGACACACGACGGTACCGATGCAATGACGACTGGCGGGAATCGTCGAGAACGTCTCTCGCGTCCCAATCGATGCACCGATGATTGAATTTCTTTCGTTGTGAGTGACTAAAACAAGGTGAGCCGCGAGCTCGTAGGATTGCAATTAATCAATCGTTATGTGCACGGAGCGAAATAATCGCGACGGCGTCGTTAGACAATGGAGATAATTCACACCTCAATGAACATATTAAACAACGAGTAAGTTTATTATGGAGAGCCGACTCGACCGCTCTGAAAGTATCGCCCCAATTAGTGCGTGATTAACGACACGAACGAATTATTTGTCGAGGCGACACGAACGGCATGAGAAATGATATGTATAGATGCAAACGATGTTGATTGTTAATGCAATCAACATTGGAGTCGACTGCTAGAATCAACATGCGTTGCTCTCTCGTTGTCTTTGTTGATTTTCTAAATAAATCGTTTACCCGAATATACGTCGGCGCGATGCTCAAGTATCTGTTTCGAGGAGAAAGAGACAATAACAGAATACGTTAACATGTTTTAATAGTTACGAACACACATAACACAAATAGAGAGTGAGAATTGTGTTGCATGAAGTAAAATTTCCTGAGTCTGTACACGTAACTGAATAATTGGAAACGATAATTGTTTCATTCGTTGCAAGGGTGATCAAAACAAAATAGAAAAGAGAGAGAGAGAAAAAACTAGGGAAAAATGCACACTCGTGTGCGCGTGTATGTACAACAGTGTTGAACCGGATATACATCCGCACTCGTGTGGCCGCGTGTGTTAATCTCCCAGGAGGTGTGTTTGTGCACGTGTGTCAGTGGGTAGAAAATGCTAATTGCAATTCAGTAACGATCAGCGGCAGTATCGTTGACTTGAAAATAGACGGGCACTAAAAAACATTATGGTCGCTTGGGCGAAGAGACCGACGGGCGGGCGGTGGAATGGGAGGGCGGATTGTGTTTAGCCGAGAACGATAGTAATGAGTAATTTTCAGCGGAATTACTGAGTAAGACCTATAGAGGTAGTACCATTTTCACTTCGGATAGGGAGCTGATACTCAAGACGTACATGGTGACGCCCACCTCGACGGGAGGACCTGAAATCGAAGGTTAGTAAAACTGAGTCGCCGTTTTTCGGCCGCGGCCAAGCTACACGGTGAGAGTGACTGTATGGCATTCGTTCGTTAATTACAAATATCACATATATTTGCTTTCTTTCTTTCGTTCTTTTTTTTTTTTCGGTTCTGTGACTTTACTGTAAATGCAAAATGGTATGTTGGTGAGGTCGCTACGTTGAATGGATCGCTGAAAGTGGTAATCGCTTTCGATTAGACCATGTCCGATAATAATTTATGCGCTAATTTACGTGTGCTCGGTTGTCATCATCGTTACATAACGACGGTTTTGCGGATAGGCTTAATCTCTCTGCGTGCAGCGCTGTGACGTGCTTCGTGTCGTATAGTTTATGTTATACGCGCTTGGACTTAATCGAGATGAATAAGTCATATTTAAAGTTAAATTAGGATTAAGTTAAAGCGTTGTAAAATTATTCGTGCCAGATATTTTTCTCTTTTTTTTTTGTCTTTTTTAATCGATATCGCGAGATTGTTCGGAAATGTATTTTTCTTTTGTTACGGTTGCAATTATTTTTAATTTTTGATAAAATTTAACGAATTTCAGTAAGGATATTCATAAACAATCGCTTAAGCTCGCGTATTTCAATATGCGACGTGACATAAACTATTTCTCCCGTAATCTTTGTGAAATCTAAATTCAAAGACCTGACGAGGGTACGTGAAAATGTTAGAGTCCGTGCCAGATGTGAGGCACGAAATCGAGGCTGCCGGTCGAATTGATCGGCCGCAAAGACGAAGCGGAAAAATGTAATCACGCCCGATCAGGCGGTATCTCACTGTAGAAAAGTTTATGGGCGAAATTTCGGCCATAGGGCAGAGAGCGAAGGCGGGCGGGAAGTCAGGTGCAGATGGAAAGAACCGGCTGCCGAGGGGCGCGAGGCCGAGGGTTGGCGCTGGAAAGGGTTGGGGAATGCGAGGCGCATATACGTGCCCACGTTGGCGTTTTCGCGATAAAGTTGACTCGTAAACAACGGCTCTGCCAACGCCATCGCGCCACTCGACCGATATATCTTCATTTCCATTTCTAGGATGTTTTTAAAGCCCCTATAGCCGAAGGAACATCCCATATGGGACACATATTTCACAATGACGTTCTCGCGACATGCTGGGAAACGCACGGCCGACGTGGTATCGAGTTAATTGAAACGCGCCAGTATGCTTCGCCCGCGCAAACCGATCACCCATGAGAGAGCATGTACTCCGAAAAAAAAAGAGATTTAAAAATATTCCAAATACACGTGATACAACTGAGAAAGAACAAAAATTAATAATCGGGCCATCGGATCGAAAATTCGCAGTCATCAACCCCGCGTGAACCGATATATTTGCTAAACTATAAATGTTTTACGTACGAATCTTTTTTCCTTTTTTTTACGCGTTACGTAACACCAAATATTATACGAATTAAATACATTTTATCCAATGTAAACTTTTAAATAGATGTTTTTCTCGCGAACACGAGAACAATATTTGATGTAACTATATTAAATATTCGTAAAGTATATTTAATATAAGTACGGAATATATATAAGCACGTATAAAGTTTCAGCGTTTTAATTTGATTTGTTTGTTCGCAATTCTATCCGGGTCGACATTGTGTTAGCGTTGTAGGCTTCCTTTTCTAACACGAACGCGAAAAGTTTTTGTTTATCATTACGGCACAGCCAGTTTATGGAGTGCAAACATTTCGAGTTTCCCGTCACGTATTTTGTCATTTTACGTAGGCCTTGGATGGTAGCGTCGCGGAGCTCGTGTTTGAAAATCCGGCCGCGCTCCGGGGAATATCCAATGAAGCACTACGGAATCGAAGAGAGCAGCAACGGCGGCGGCGGCGGCGACGGCGGCTGCACGGTTTATCCCGTTCGTCCGTTCGCGGTATTCTCGTGTCCGTTTCCGTAATGTCCGCGTGCTGATCTAAATTTTAAATGTTAGAAACTCGTATCCCCCGGGGATCGCGTGTATCGATATGCGAGGAGCGGCGAGAGGAGCGCGGATATCGGCGATTCGAATCTAGACGGTACATTTGGTGCACTTTTTTGCGATCTGCCGATAGCAACCTGTATACGTGATCGCGCCGGAAAATGAAACGATCGTCTTTTATGTCTGACAGTCAGCTCGAGTTTACTGCAGATTATTAATGCAGCCTCCTAATGCAGCTTGGAAAGTCAAGAAAATATATGTTTTTATACCACGACCTCGATCAGTTGCAACGGCAAGGCGTGTTAATTATATTGAAAGCTAGTTAAATAAATTTTCAATTGTTTTGAGCGTGTTGAAACAATTCCCGGCTGCAGAATAATAAATTGAATAATATTCATATAATGTAGATATAATAATATTCATATATAATATAGGTTTGCATGTTTAACAATTGCACGGAATGTAATTAAATGATAATACGCTGAATGTGCGTTTATTTTATTTTGTTGCGCATTTTATTGCGCATTAGCCGAGAATTCATAATTGCAATTCGTAATTTTAACCACCTTCAGAGCATACGAATTCGAGCTTTTAATTATTCAGCTAACCGCTTTTTCGATTTTTATATCTGACCCAATAGTAGCAATTATAACTGCGAGCGCAAGAATATCTTTCGGATTGATAAAACTCGGTTTAAACGTTTATAGCTTCTTCTTAGAAATATAAAGAACTGAAATGATTCTCGGCCAATCAAAGCCCCAATCCTTTTTGGGAAGGAAATATAGAGCAGCTGTACGCTATATGAAATCGAGGCGTCACGTCGCGACACCGAGCCGAAAGTGTGAGGAGCGCGGTCCCGAAATAGAATCCGGGACAAAGGGGGCCGTCAAGAGACGATGATAAAATCAAAGTCAAAATCGTAATTGAAGGCGAGATACTGCGTCTCTGTGTAGTCGGAGAGAGCGGAGATGCCGTTAACGGTAACCCGTGGCAACCCGTGGGGCGTCCCAGCATCGATCCGAGTTTTATCGAAGCGCTCCAGCCCCGCCCTACCTCCACCCGAGGCCATCCCCGAAAATGTGACTTTGTCGTGGTAGAATCGTCGGCACATGAATCATAATCGTAGCTGCTTTGGCATCAATAATCGGCTACGCGAGCCGACCTGAACGCGCGCGTCGACTCTTTTTGGCTGGCCGGGCCTACCCGCGGAGAGGCCGAAAGTGGGACGACGCGACGGGGGTGTCGGGGGGGCCGTCCATTGGCAGGCACTAATTGCCTCTAACTGACTCTCTGGTGGCGAGCGTGCTCATTCGAAACTGGACTAATGGCTCTTTAATATCCCTATGTTTTATAAGCATCGCGTTTATTCGACCGCAAAATCGTATTGCGCTCGCAGTCGATAAACGTCTGGCATTTATTTGAAACGACAAAAGTGTAGGCAGCTACAAATTACGTGCAATCTCTACTTTCCGGGTTGCTCGAGAGCTGAAAGAGAAGCTTTGTGCTTTACACTTTTATCTTCGAGGAGTCACGTGCCGCGTGCGTCCTATCTCCGCGCGATAGAAACGCGCGCTGTCTGCCGCATCGTTTTATCGGTATTTCTTTTTCGGTAGTCGCGCGGTTGGGCCGCGTGGTAAACTGCAAATTACTCCTTTGCCGGGAAACAGGATGCGATTCGCGTACACGTGCTGCCGCGCTGTTCCTGTCAGAGTTGTTTTATGGAAGCGGTAGTACGCTCGAAAGCTCGTCGTTTTTGTAGGGTAAAACGTGGGAGATGAGCGACGTCAAAAATATTTCCTGGAGCGTTTCGCCGGAGCTTTAGCCGTTGTGTCGCGCCATTGTAACAGCAATCCGAAGGCTTGCGCTTTTATGTTTTGATTTACCCTATCGATTTTGTGTATTAAATGTTTTTAGGCAAATCCTGCATAGGTTTATCTACCGTCTTCTGTTCTTCAGTTTCTTTTATCTCAGCACTGCATTGAAGGATGGAATACGGTATCGGTTTTTTTTATTATTTTTTTTTTAATCCGAGCACACGTAAAAAGCTTTTTTCTCCGCTTGCAGCGAACGAATTGGAATTAAAAGAGTCGTATGCTGGTTTTCTGTTCGTTCGCCAATTGATTAGTTTTGCCGGTGTGTCAATATTTGGTCTCTTTCGTCATCTAACTCCCTCATTTTCGTTAGCTGCAAGGTAACGCTTTAGATTCACGTAATAGTGCAACGATCATAAACAATGAGACGGAAGAAGCTTCGTGCCGAACGCAAAACTTGTCACGTCGCGTATTATCTCGCGGCCGCGAATTAATCAAAATTGATCAACGTCAGGCGAGTAAACATGTCGAACGTATCGAATTGACAAGGTTTGCGCATGGTAGAAAATCCACGAATGATCTTGTTTATCGTAAGATGGAGAAAGTCGAGTTTCTACTCACCTCCGTAGTTCGGCCTTACTCTTTTATCGTAACTGATGGAAAAGGAGTCCAATATCGCAGAGATGTTCACGTCGCCCAGCATACTGCCGCCGCCAGTTCTGTAAACAAACAAGTTCATGTTTCATTTCCCTTATAAAAGCCAATATTCTAAAATTATAAAAATTACAATATTTTTATGTTTCTAACATTTATTTATATTTAACCGGTATTTCCAGTTAGGCTAGCTGGCATGTGATTAAAAGAATTTCTTCAAACCGTGATTTAATAACGCGGTTTATCCACCAACGTTATAACTTGATAACATTTTAAAATCTATTTAATAAATATTAATTAATAAATACATTTTAAAATGTTATTAAGTTATTATAACATTAGTGAATAAACATTTTGATATGCACTAACAATATGATATAGTATTTTTTTGAGAATTTTGTTGTCATTATAACTGTAGTAAATAATCACGAATTATTGCATTTCATAAACAACAGAAGCATTTTAGTGGCAACACATTGCATATTTTTTTGTCCAAGCAAAGAACTTTAAATTAATAGTGTTAAAATAGCCTGTTGCAAATTGTGCTATTGAATTTTCGCTGAAGAACGCCGTCACAAACTCCTGAACTGATATAGATACTGGGATTAGCATTATTCTCGAAAGACAAGTTCGAGAGAAGATATTGTAACAGCCTGTATGACGTACACGACCGTGAGAGGTACGCCCAAGGCTCCGAGGTATAAAGTACAGCGGGTCTGTTCTTGACTTAACGGGTCAGTAGATACGGATGGTCTCGGTCAGCCAAACAAACGGCCCTTGAGTCCGGGAGCTGATACGGTTCCGCAGTACCTAGAGTCCGATCTAATGGTTACAACGGCGCAGCAGCCGATTCCGGTCCCGCTAAGTGGAGCAACTCGATCCGAAAACGTTTTCTGCTTGGCTCAGCGAACTGACCAAGATCGTACCGTAATCATTTGGCGTGGTGTTGATTCCTGGATCACACGAAGCCACGAAGTATGATAACGACCTTGATTAGATCACCATCTTCGCGATGTCTACAGATATCTCGAGTCGCACGAATCGCTGCATGCTTTAATCAGAACGAAAGAGCCAGTAGAAATCACGTTGCGCGGGTGTACGTAATCCTGTTTTACTTGCGATTATCTGTACTTTGCATTGAAAATAATTTCCCTTGTTCTTAAATTTTTGTGATATGTTGCGTATTTTGCGGTGTATATCAAGAATTTTAAATTTTATGAAATTTGTTGATAGAGGCACGTTTATAAGTTGATCCATCTCTGCTGAACAAGATCATCCGAGATTACTGCACCTTTTCTGCTTGTCTTTAAGGAGATGTAAGCCAGTGCACTAGATAAATAACTAGTATTAAAATTGTAATAGAGAGATAATGTTGAGAAAAGATAATAACATATTGATGCATCAGTGAAACTCACGGTCACTTATCGCCTTAGTAAACGTGACTAATTTCCAAATATAAGCGACGTCTGTGATAGACGTCAGTGATAACTTTTGTGAATTAGGTTAATAATAGTGTTGTGCGTGCTTGATCGTTCGTGCGTTACTCCGTATCATTGAACAAAACAGACGTAAGAAAAGCCTTGACCCTAGAGATGTACATATGAGTCAGCAAAATGTTCGAGAGACGTATCGTACATCAGCTTGCGCGCATAGTCCTACAATGGAAGTAAGTAAACCTGGCGAGCTTGTAAAGTGTTGCACGAATTAGACTAATCAAGATCGTGCATGTTTGCCGCGTTCTATTCCACTGACCAAGATTCTAAATGTGAGTTATACGATCTACAATGTGTCCCCGCGATTAGGTTCACGGGATTTCGTAATCAATTATAAATCAAGGAAATAATCGCTATCTAAGTACCCGGTCTACTTTGTGATTCAAAGTATCAAGCTCTTTAGTTGCGAAAGCCCCCAATTGTCATTTCGAGATTGTATCTATTCGTTTATGAAATTACACACACACACACACACACACACAAATTTAGAAAATTAATAATATTAATCTAAAATTATTAAATTAAACATAAAATAGCTATTTGCAGAGTAAGAGAAGGGACTGAAGGACTTTGTAATTAAAGTCCATATATCATACGGTAGATTGCTTCTACAATCTTTTATTGATAATTTTATTATAAAATTAATAACGTACGTATACATACATATGTATATAACAAATTATAGTTAATTACATTATTATTTTTGTGAAATATTTTAAAACAAATTTCATTAATCTTCTGCCGGTATTCATAGTCATAAATAATTTTCATTCTTCGATTGAAAGAAAAAATGAATGAATTTGTATTTATAATTACGCTTTCAATCAGATTGAAAATTATTTACGACTACGAATATCGGCCTTAGTGAACGGAGTGTCTTTAATCGTTTTCACTCGTCTCGGAAAGAGTTTTATCGAATGATTCGCTGCAACTATCATAATCTAAATTTCGCGAAACGATATCTCATAACTTGAAGAAGAATTTGCTGCCAAGCTGCGATAATAGGTCAGAGGTTAGTCGTATCGATTGGACGCAGATATCTACTCCGGCAAGGTGCGAATAATACGCTGCAGATGATATCGTGTAGATACGCGCGCGAAAATATATATAGATTGTTTCTTGGCACATCACGAGGATGGCACACCGACTTCATTTCCGTGAAATTCCTGTTTAATATTTTCTAGCAATAAAGTGAAATATTCTTACAAAACAATTTTGAAGATGATTACGCGTACGCACGAATAAGAAATTAATAAAATTATCTTATAAAAAAAGTTCAACTTATTCTGTCTTTTTTTGAATTTTAGAACTAAAAAAAGTTAAAAAGTTAGTCAAATCAAAATTAAAGTTAATTTACTTTGCTGGAAATGAACATTAACAGAGAAATATTTTCTGCATGACAATTTATTTCATTTATTAAACGTATGCAATATAATGGACAAACTAAATCAATTTTTAAAAATTTCAGCATCTATAATACAATATATTCCATTACTTTTGTATATGCATTAACTCTGTAAAGACTGTTGCCTACAAATTTCTTTAATCAATTTCGATTCGAATGATTTAGGTCCTTCTGTGCTCGCTCATGAAAGAGAATAAAGTGTAGGATACCCTCCGTGGAGAAAGATGACACTTTCGATCGCTAGAAATATATGAAAGGCATCTTTCGAGGTTTGCGAGACTGGGGAGAGGGTTTCGTGGGTGTTTGTATTCCAGACGAAAGGACGCGCACGGGTCTCTTTCACGGGTCTTCAGGAAGGCCGTCACGCCATAGTTAAGCGTTTCATGCTTCATTGCCCCAAAAGCGCCAGACAATGTTTTCAGAAGCTCGATCGTTCTTTGGCTCTCACGAGAAAGTCTCTCTTGTGCTTCGTGGAAATCCATTTTTCTCGCTATTCTGTGTTGTTTCGAATTATGAACTCCGACAGCAAGCTTCGCTGCTTTCATGCGAAACGGCGTAACATTAAATTAATGACGATCGAGATGGATAAACATGCTCAATTGAAATTAAGTTGATTAATTATTTTAAAACAAACTTTATTATATAATCAGAAATTCTGATCACAAAAATTTATTAATTGTAATTCTCATAATTCTTCAATGCAACTGCGTCATATTTAATATGCGTATCTTTCTAACCGCGATATTTATCAAACTATTAACCTGTAATCAATAATATCGCATAAACTTCGCTTGATGTCGCTTTGATTTAATAGCGCGAAATAGCATTGGTCGCAGGTTAGGTAGAGGAATGATCGTAGCGCAATTGTACGGACGACTGATTTAATAGTATTACCGTGGCACAGTCACGTGGCGCGAGTACCGAAGAAAAATGGGAGACATTACTGTGCCTGGGCCGAGCCGCTGTAATTGAAAGTCTCGTAAATAAGGAGGACCGTCCGAGCGAACGAAGACGACTCGAATTTCAATCTCTCGGATTTCCAAGAGCTCTTGACCTCCGACTTCAACATTTCTTCTGCACACGATCTGTGCATCCTCCTACTCTCTGCCAGCTTCCTTTCGTCCGTCCTGTCTCCTCTTCCTGTTTCTTTTCCGACTCGTTGCAATTTCCTTGCCTTTAAGGAATGATGAAAAACCATCTGAAGAATTTTTTCTAGGAATTTACGTTTATTTCTAGCTCAGTAAGCTTCAAATCGATGAATATAAGTAGCAAGTTGCTTCTTCTCTGCTCCTTTGCCCTTTCAGTAAACTCAGAATTTTAGTAAACTGAAGCGGATGAAGTTTCTTTGCTTGATTATTGTGCTAATACTCAATCTCATTTATCTGATGCCCAATTTCTTTCATTTTTTTTTTACTGATTACTGAATCAAACGTTTGTATAAATTCTATAAATTGTTAAATGCATTACAAATACATATGTGTACCTAAATTTATTTTTATAATTATATCACTAATTATATAATTAATTACAAATAATATTTTCTGATATGTAATTTCAATACAGATATTCAATCTCGTTAAATATTTGCATAAAATTATCTCACGGGCAAATTCAGTTTTCGTAATGTGTGCGAATTTGTAGATATATGTATTTTTTTTGACGTAGAGATAAATATTGATAATAAATGTGTATGAGAAGCATATTTCATTTTTCTGAATATTCCGAAGGGATAAATATTTTTGACGAAGCTTCTGTCGACCTCGTTCGCTGATATTTGAATTAGTAACGTTTGCGCAATTTATTTTCAAGCTAATGTCAACTGCCGGCAACTTCCCCGACGTTGTCGACCACGTCGAGTGGTTGGTATCTTTGAAAGGAGGAAGTCTCGAAGCTTTTGTAAGAGTCTCTTCTCGCAATTAAGAAGTTATCGACTACGGAGACGCTGTATCGTTCCCCCATCTTCTCTCTCTTTTTCGATCGGTCGAATGTCCCGACTTCTTACATTATATCCTTTTTCATCATGTTGTTCTCAATCCTGGGGCCAATCCTTCCTTGCCAAACATCCAGCGTTTGTGCGAGGATCGTTTATGAATTATTCATGGTAAGCGAGCGAGCGAGCGGACTACGGACGAAAAAGCGACTTTATGTACTACCGGTCGCCGGACGTTATATATAATCGGCGAGAGCTGGTTGCACGAGCAGTTACGTTTTTCAGTGTGATTTACGCTAATTTCGGCGCCGAGCCACCGTTGCGGGAGAGTCAGGAAGTCATAAGTATGCGATCGCACCCTTCCGGTTACTGCCACGTGTTTCCTTTTTATCGATATCAGTAGTTGGAAACTTTGGTCTTCATATTTCTCCATCTACATATATTTATCTCTTTCTGCCTTCCTTCTCTCTATTCACTCCCTGAATAAATAATTATTTATGCGCGGAATCTGATAAAACTTATCGGCTTTTAATCGCAAATTTATTCGATAGATTAATGACATCAGCATTGGAATATGATAATTAGTACGAATATCTGTGGGGATTAATCTGCAAATTATATTGTTAAAAGATTTTGCAGAGATAAAGCTCTTTACGTTATATAACATATAATTCTTCCTCAACGGATAATGAATATATATATATTTAATGCAGTGTATGATTTTACATAATCATTTCTTACGAAATCCTTTAAAGGATCTTTTATAGACTTTCAAAGATATAAACCGCAATGTTTGAAAAACCATTTGATCATTTCTCAAAGTCAGAGTATCGTCAAGCCAAGACACGCCCGCGTATCGTTGCCTTTTTCTTGGATAATTACCCGATGTCCCACACGAAGGCTACACATACAGATACAAACAACAGTATTCATGCGGAAGATGTTATTTTCGTACTATAGGCGATAATAAATAACATGCGTAATGGTCTCGGAAGATCGGCGCGACGCGGATCGTTTGCGAGGTCAGGCCAGATAACATGGAAAAACCGGCGGAAGAATTCGAAATAGGACGTGCCCGATATGAGCAGACATCCATCCGATCGTAACGCCGTGAGATACATTTGGGACGTGGGATGATGAACCGGCAAATCCATTTGTCACTGTCCGTAAAGCGAACCGTCGCTCATCATCCTCTCTCGCTCCTTCTGCGTGTGTGCAAACTTCTTCCGCGCCACTGAGCTTTTGCTGATACACAAAAATCTTGCGAATCACCGGCGCCCGATCGATCGACGCACGTAGACGAGATTGCTAAAATCGTATTGCTAACGCGAGAGAAATTTCGACGACCGTCGATCATAAACACTGCTGACTCGAAGGCTTGAGTGTGCTTAAAAAAAAAAGAAAGAAATGTCATCTATGATTTCTTTCGCATCAGTTCGATAGGCAGACAGAGCTACTTTTTCATCTCCATTAGAACAGACAGACGTGACAAGATTATACAGTATCAAGTATGATGTATTTTGAAATATTGTAAAGCCTTGAGTTAATATGATATATCTGAATAAAAGAGATTCGTTATGCCGAAAATAATGTATTAAATCCGCGAATTGAAACAAACTGCAATAAAATAAACAATTTATTTGATATTTAAAATATATAAATTGAATTATGCATTGCAAATATTACACAAATTTGTACGATTTTCATGCTGTAGGTTGATGCTTTTATGATCCAAATTTAGATATGTGTGTGAATTTCTGTAAAATTATTTGTTTGCTCACTGCTCAATTCAGATATACAGTGTACGTTCGTCATTTGTTTAATTTGTTCTATCATCAACGCGTCCTATATGATTTAATATGCAACGCGTATTATTTATTAATATGCTCGTGAATTTAAAAGCCTTTAGAAAGGAGCTAATGCGCTCCGAGTTAATTCACGAGCTATGTCGGTATAACTGCCTACAAACGATACCTACGCGCATTATGCATGATTCTGACCTTTTCCGCCAATTTCATTTGGCTCATATTAATTCGGCCGCTTTCGGCATTTCATTAATTCTGACCTTTTGACCTTCATACCAATTTTAGCCTTCTGTCAAAGAATGGGATTATCATCTCGTCTTATTTTCGTCTTCAGCCTCTTTTAAATGTCGATGTTGTTCGAAACTTGCCTTCACAGTTTTTGTCCTGAAATTTAATCCTACCTTCTCGCGGGAGTTGCATACATTTCCCGCGAATCAGGACAACCGAATCTACTGTGCGTGACAGATTTTTCTGATTTTTCGGTAGAGATATTCAGATGAACGGATCCAAATGAACATAGACGCGTACACGCGAGACGTGATGTATCTGCGAAACGCATGTCGATGGGAAGACAGAGAACACAGCATCCGCTGGGGTAGGTTATCGACGCATCTGTGTAAGCTCGTGCGCGCGAATCTGACGTCATTGGGCACCCTCCAGCCCCTTTCTACCTCTCGGTGTGATGCCCTCTATGTGGGTTATGACGACGGTGGGGAATACGCGGTCGCTTTAACCCCTCGGCTGTGCATGTGTATATTCGGCGCTTATGGGAAACTTCGGTTTATGTCGCGCAAACACATCGTAAAATAGGGTATGTAAGATTATATTAAGAATTTAAAGCTCGAAAATATGTTATTAACGTAATATAATTACAATGTAGTATAATTGTCGTTGCAGTATTTATTTTGGTGAATCTTTTTTGCTTAATCACATAAGTTTCATTGATCCGTTTTATGGATGATTATTTTCAGTTTTAATTTGTTTGAAAGATATCAGTTTTAGACTGAATCTGTACAATATTTCGATCCTATTTTCCCCCACGGATCCTATTCGCTTCATTTCATTGTACGTGAGCTAACTTAGCTCTCTCGTGAATGTGAGAATGGGAGAGCGATACAAGACTACTCCACTGAGCCGTCGTTTACGGTCATTGAACTTTATTGCGAGTATAGGTGGAAGTAGGTTTAATCGAATAAGTTGAGCTTTTTGCCAGGCTGCCAGAAACGATGCAAGGAGAATGACAACGTGAGTTCAAGAGGCAGCTATAAAGAAATTAAGTTCTTGAAAGTTGAGTTTCTCTGATCTTGTGAGAAAAAAATGTGAATTCTTCCTTGATATTTATTTTTTCAATATCTTAAACGAATTGCTATTTTATGATGTCGCAGAAAATATTTTCAGCCAAAATCTACAAATAAGTCCAGTAAATATAAAAATAGCTAATATATTCAAAGTATCATTAAAGAAACAGATTGTGCATTATGTTACATAATTCTTCTAAACATCTTTATTTTCAATTTCGACATATTTACATATTAGACATATTCAATATAAATTTGTTATCGTCGTAATATATTTAATTTGTCAACGTGCTATTTGCAATAATTACGATAAATTAACTATCATTTAATTTAGAGAGAAGATTTAATTTAATTATATATTGTATACATTCGTACTATAATAATATCTCTGCATAATTTAAAAGAATCAGGAACAGCGCATTTCTCATATCGTTATATCATTATATATTTATATTATTTCTTGTCATTATATAGTTTCCGGTTTTCTTATATTACCTAATAATAGAATGTTTTTCTTTCTGATAAGAAAAAAACTGCTCTGCCTTAATTTATTCTGATTGATGATCCCTATGTATTTAATTTGTCTATTTTACGTGTCCGAGTCTTCTTTTTGTAGCTGAGAAACATAACCGTGGTAATCCGCCTCTCATCCCTGTATTTTTTGTTTCTTCGTGCGGTTTGAGAAGGGCCACCGCGAGAGTGTCGACGTTCCCGAGAAAACCACTTCCGATATTTAGGTAAGCGACGGGCGCGGACGTGGTGCGCGAGAGAAACAAGGCGCTTCCATTAAATGCGATGGTACACGATGATGCTTAAATCAGTATCAGCGTTTCTTTAGCCGCTATTGTACTTCTTTTCTAACAACCGGCAATGCCGAAAGAGACGTATTTTCTGTTGGAGCTGCCGCGAGAACTTCCCGCTTTGTCTACTAACGTCTGTACGACACGAAGGTTTCGCTCAACGAAAACAATATTCGTTGCACGACACAAAGGTTCTATCGCTCGATGGCAGTCATTATCGCGCAAATACAGGCGCAATTTCCTGGACGCAATCTACGATAGATGATTGGTTTGGGCCATTTAATGCTGATACCGGGTCATAATTCCTCTCAAGAGAATATTTAAGTATAATTTTTTTAAACCTTTTTTTAATGTGGCATTTTTATGTAAATGTAAGGCATATTCGCATTCTGCGCTACATCTTCTCTTACAAACAAATTCAACAGAAACAGTTATACAATAAGTATTTAATACATTGAGAAAATTTGTTAGATTTGCTTTCTTTGATTTGTATACAAATTATATTATGCGAAAAATATAGAATAGAATAGAAGTTTATTGCTTCAGCTTTACATTGCCAAGAAGGGACTTGGTTTACAATAATCTTCCTTAACCCATTCATTCATCCATACCTTCTCCGTTTATTTGACCTATCTAAAAAAACATTGTGCCTATCTTAAACTTATCCTTAACGACTATCACGCTTGATCCGTCATCCTTTGTACATTTCCTTCACCTTTTTACCTTTTTACATTTTTTACATATTTACATTTACATTTTTACATTTTCCCTCTTTCTATTTACAATCTTACAAATACCCTTTACAAATAAATTTTACCTTTCCTTTTGTCTCTTTTCCTCCTCTTCCTTTTTGCTACGTTTCTCCTCCTTCCTCTTATTCATCGCCTTTTCCCTTTCTTTCCATAACTTACCTAAAATCCTGCCTTTTGTCTCGTCTAATTCCTCATCC